>QNGE01003665.1:0-14140 GCA_008508345.1 Paragonimus westermani | reverse complement strand
GTGAGCAATGTGGCAGTTCGCCGGCGCGTATTCCGGAACGCTCGGGATGCGCGATCAATTGGCCAACTAATTACGTTGCACAGCTTGCGATGGTTGGGTCACGTGCTCCGTATGCCAGCTGAGCGTTTACCGTACCGGGCATTCTTTACTGAGGCCACCAACAGTTGGGTAATACCGCGTGGTGGTCAAGCAACAACGTGGTCACGAAATATGAAGACCTTGACTGCTCCATTGAGCAAAGTGAGCGGGCATCGCCTGCCTAACTGGGGTATTCGTGATCACTCAAATCGCTGGTTAGAGACGCTATCCGAGATGGCGATGTGTCGCAGTACCTGTCGCGTACCTGTATCCATACCATTTCTAGTTCTTCCGCTTAGTCTTCATTAATATTTGTTGACCTTCGTAGTAACGTTTCCTCCTAGAATATTCCACGCCATTGTTGAGATGAGCGGCGGCCCGAGCCACAGTACCTTTTGGTCAGGCTCATGACTGTTATGATGATGAAAACTTACTTTAAGAGAAAACACGGATTTAGTAAAAGTTAGGGTTCTCAATGTTTACACTATGGGCTGTTCGCTATCAGGTGACTCGAAAAAGACAATATGGAGATTGTGAATTCTCTCAGGCTACTGAGACGCAAATCAGAGCAGCCGGCGAGAAACCGTGAAGCAATGAGTCTACCAGATTAACCCAACGTACATAGGAGCGTGCAGCAATCCGACGTCACCGCCCGATCAAATGAGGCGAAAATAATGAGCAGAGCCCTTAATATAAATGTGATTCTAGACAGAAGGACACAAAAAAGTATGCTGTATGCAGCGTAGCATAAAGAATGATTTCTCCTCATACCTGGGTTGCATGACATCCGCAGCGATCCACATGTGCTCCAATTCATCGTGTTCGCCCAAATACGGATAACCATTTAGACGGATCTGTTCTTCGTAAATACTCCCCTTGGTAAGCCGGTCCCCAGTCCATTTGCTTATCATGGTGGCTACCATTAGGGGAATGATGTAATTGAGGCTGAACGAAGACAGATAGGAAGGGAAAAGCAAACGGTGTATATACATATATCACGATAATCATTACAAGGTGATAGGCCTGGATAAAACGGCGACGTCGAAACGAAGCAAAGATGGAACTTAAAATGGTGGAAATATAGAGCACGAGTAGCTGAGATTCTCTGCTGCCTAAGCCAGTGTGTCTAATCACAGATGGAGGTCATCAGTTAAGTACTTTGACAGAGGAGCTAGGGTTCATATCAGGCACTCATCATGATTGAGTTTTCCAACCCAAATCAGGTCGTGGGTAGAGCGAACAGCAAAACAGGGAAGTCAGTATTTGAAAAGCACAAGCAAAATGTCAAAGGGAAGAAAGTGTACTTGCTAAAACACTTTCGAAGCTGGACAATAGGCTGTTAACTTTTGAAAAACCTGAGAATTTGGGGACCGTGACCATTCGAGAGGGCCATATGCGACGGTTCAATAGTGAGGGTGTGATCCGTGATTGATAAATGCCTAGCGATGGATGGATGCAATGTTTCGCGCACACTGGATATTATTCTTCAAAAGATAAACAAATGCACCTTTCATTCACCCCGGTCCACAGCCATAAATTGAAGCGCTTTGTCTGATTTACAAATGCAAACATATCCACAACTGTGGGAGAAGTGACAGAGATAACGGCTGACAGGGAGAACTGGAGTTTGCACTTTAACCGGAGGTAGAGACAAACTGGTTGCTAATGACACTGTGATGGCGGAAGAACTGAAAGAACGCGTGAAACCAGGACCAAACCGTAGGTCTCAAGTAGATTGAGAAGTGCACTGGAGCAATATGATGCACTATACACAAAGAAGACAAGTCCCTCCTAAATCTATGCAAAGCACTTATCAACAGTAGGTTCCAACGTCCGTATTGCATAAGCGGTTACAGTTTCAATGAACGATCACAACTGTTCAAGTCGATAGATACTTCGCTGAACAAAAATTGGCACCATAAACTCAAAGAATGATTGCCAATCCTTGATTTCTGTGGGCTTATCTATGAGCGTCACTCAAGATCCATATCGATCCATAATTTAGACCATTTTACTTAGGGCCTATTGCACGCATTTTCAAGCAAGTCGCAGGTTTACGACTAAAAACAGTATGCGAAATGAATTCGAATCAAAAGTAGAATAGCACACAAGGATTTATTGTTTCAAGTGTCAAAACACATTATGCAGTCAGTAGTGAGTACATAGAGTGTGCAGCAGAATAATGGGATCTGTCAGATAACCTATCCAGCAATGTAGCCGGTTACTGATGTACAGTTCTTACGAGGAAACAAATAAAACTGAAGACGGCTGACCACGATTATGAAGATACCACTGATTACACTCTACATTAGGCGAACAACCGTTGAGAGAAAGAAAACATCACATCATGCACTCTTTGGTAAAGTCATCGTAGTTGTCTTCCAGCTAAGTAGGTCAGTAGCCATGATGCGAAAGCTCGTTTCCGTTCGAAGAAGTATGGAGTCTGTTCCACCGGTCAAGTTCCAAAAACTGATTTGCAACCAGTCAGGGGTAGAAAAGTTAGCACAGATGTTTGGCAGATCGAAGGGACATGCAATATGTGAAATTCATAAGCATAACCGAAAACGCACTGAGGTATAGACTGTTGCTGTGAACAAGGGATGCATACCAATAGATATGACAACAGAAGGACAGATATACAATGACTGGAACTAGTTTCAAAGTCAAATTTTACTACCTAGTTGGCGTAAGTTTGGAATGTTTTGAAGGGTTAACATATATGGCAGTATTCCCAGACAAAGGCAAAAAGCCCCGAGGGAAAAAGAATGTATAATCATTCATTCACAACAGTCATGCGTATGACAGGGAGATAATGTGGCTCGAGTCACGGTAACAGTGATGGGAGACTGTCTAAAAGAAAACATCAATCAAAAGAGGAGAAGGGCTGAAGGATTAGAAACAGTGTGAATGTAGGTCTTGAAACCGCAACGCTGCCACATCGAACGGCATTTCAAACCAACAATTTCAGTGATCACCAGAACCTCAACACAACTATCCACTTTACCTGGCCGAAAGCAGGGACTTCACAATCTTCATCCGCGCAGTTGAATATGCACCTTGAAAGTATACATGGCTGTCGGCTGTGCTGGCATGCAGCACAAATGACCTAGTCATCGCAGACTACAGTTAAATTATTCGACCGACTCACTGTGTAAGTGAAGAATTCAAAACATACGCCAGCGAACGGCCGTGTTGTTGACTACTGGACCGTCCCTTTTGTAACGTGCTCAGTCGCCTGATCCAAAACCGAGGAAAAGAAGACACGCGGCAACACCGTTTATTGGAAGAGCGAGTCAAAATCAGGCCACAGAGGCTTTAAGTTTGTGGGATGAACTGATTACCATAAATAGGTGACTGACAGAGCGAAAAAAAATGAAGCAGTCATATATAACAGTCACGGCGTCAGAATAAATCACGTTCCAAGTGAGAAAACAGTTCAGATTGCGCACAGGCGTTTGACCGCACGGCTGCAACCTGATTGGCTGAGTGAAACCTTACCACCAACCACGACCACACCGGGCGAACTGGGTCGGCCCATCGACGTGATGTGACGCGTCCCGGCCGTTTCGTTAGAAGATGCGCCCCCGAAAATTCGCTCAGCCACCACGCACGATAGACTCAAATTAGCAGGGATAATGATGATCAAGCACAGCATCCGCATTGCGAGCAGGCCACACTTCCGACTGATGATGAAGAATAGATGACGCAAAAGAACCATACGCCCTTCCTTTCAACGACAACCGGGTGTAATTTCGATCCCACAGATAACACAGGTTGACAGAGGCAACAAGTGCTTTTAGCCATTCTCGCTGATATCAAATCAGCAATGTTACAAGCTAGTGCGATCCAGGTATATGAAACGTCTCAGGCTCGAGCAGATTGACTGCAACGGAGAAGATAGGAGCGTCAATCCTGAGGCAGAAATTGGCACACAGACGATGCGAAGCCAAACCGATCACTCAGGCTGTACGATACGGTCGACATGCTTTCAGTAGAGAGAAGCTAAGCAGGACAATACGATCGCGGATGGACCATTATGCCCACACGTTCCGTTGTTGTTAAGTCATGTTGTACGGTTCTGGAATCGTGTGACGTAAATTCCAAACTGCGCTGCGTAAATTCTCCCAGTGTTGCGACCTCGTTTCTGAGTCGCGCCGCTTCGGTCTGAAAATCGCTAGCTAACTGCACTTGTCGACAAAGTACACAAGAAGTCGGTAGAGCGATAATGTTGGGTAAAAATAGGCAATTTGCCGCAGTTTGGGTGAGCGAATGAAAATTAGTGTGAGGTAGCGTACGGTGCGGCAACTGTACAATCCACGGTATACGAGAGGGACAGGGGGACCGTATGGAATTCAATCAACACAGATGCGTGTGTGTACACAAGCCTCTCTGGTGTGGATAACAAGCAGTATATCTCTCAAAGCGTCACAACGTGCAAGAAGTCCAAGGGCTTTCTCACTTTTTTTCGTCTGCAACCCATGGGTTGAAATAGTTAGCAGCAGGATAATTGGGTGTATTACGTGTTACCAATGCTTCCGTAAGGAGATGAAACAGCTTCTATGCAGTTATAGATAATTGCAGAATGGTTGGATGGCCGACCTGTACTTCAAAGTTGGTCGCCAGATTTAGAGCAGGGAACGATACCTCAGGGGTGCTGGATTCCATTTTATGGATAGTGCATCTAACCATTACATAAGCACAGAGCTCTCCAATATTCGCCTCACATTCGTCACCAAACTGCACTTTAATCGTTCGAACAATGCAGAAAGTAGTTTGGTGCTTACTAGATTATGACGGACTCATAGTAAGCTTCGGATCAGCCTGCACCCGAATGTCACCGTTAAAACCAACTGTAAACTGGGATGGCTGGTGCGGTCCACTGCGGTAATGACCAGAGATCAAAAATGCGCTTGTAGCGATAATTAGACGTATAACATGTCTGGAAGAAGTTAGCAATTTAACAAGATAAGTTCAAGACTGATGGACTGAATTTGAAAATTTCACAGTTTTCGTATAAGCACATGGTCGACCATATCGATGAAACGCGGAGTAGCTGGAAGTGGTTCAAAATGAAAAAGTGAGAAACACCTAAAGTTAAGGGGTCCATGGACAGATACCATAGGCAATGCATAAAACACATCAAAACCAACCAAGACCTTTGTGACCGATTCAAAAAAGTGGACTGAATTTAGTTTTGGTTTTATCGATCTTTCACAAAAGTTACGAAAAAGCAGTGCGGACTTTTACGACTACCACCACAAGTAAACAGTCAGATTAATGCCGTCTGTTGACATTTTTTTGTAGCAGACGCCACCCTGCCGACTGGACAAGGATGACATATGCTTCAGTCAAACTAAACTGAAACAGGCACCGTAGCTCAGTGAATGGGATGCAGCTGGTTGAGTTGGCGGATGCGACCGTCTGTATACACCCAGCTGGACCTGGAAACGGGTCGCAGAACTCAAGTACCTAACAAGTTATTCGTAATGATACCGGGGACGTGTTGTTACATCTGGAGGCAGCCCTGACACACTGGAAGAAACTATCGGAATCTCACGACAAGTGATGCGGCGATAACTACGCTCATTATATATTCTCCTCCTCCAGACCAATGGTGCCCCCAATCCTTTTGTACAACTGCTTTCTTGTAGGTCCAATTTATTCTGACGAACAACAACAAATAAAGGAGCACACATGCATGCTTTGACAGAGGACCGGTAATGTGATCTTCAGATTAAGAAACAGAGCTGGGCGGGTAATCAACTATGTGTGAAGGGTGGTTGTTGGACAATTTCGATTAAGCACACTGCATAAGTGATGATGAAGCAACTTTGTAACTGCATCACCACAATGGGCGAATTATGAGGACTTTTCTTCTCTGTTGTCTAACTATGACATTTCATCATTTTCGATGCCACAATTGCTGAATAAACCTATCTGGACAGCCACATTAACGAACAGAGACGTCATTTCGTCATCCATCGCATAGCTCGAGTAAATCTTTCGTAATCCAAAGTTGAGACAAGGAACTAGGTTGTTAAGCTCATGGAAACTGCACGGTTAACCCGACTAAATGGTTTACGCTCACCTACAGTGTGTCGGCCAACCACTAAAGATCAATGCAACAATATCGTTTCCCACGACCGAAGTGACTGCAATAAATGCAATTCGACTACGTAGCCCAAAGCCACGGACTCAAAAGAAAGAAACCAACGACCAAATTACTTTCGTCTTCTACAGTCCAATCACAAGTGTTATACGTAGTTTATAGCCAATGCAAATAAACACCACTAAGAAGAATGTGTTTTACAGCCTCAAAACGCAAAGTATTTTTGCAACACTGCTGTGAGTACATGGATTCAACGTTGGAAAATGAAGTTATAGAATTTTTGGACCGGTTTGTTTGGAGAGCTGGAAATGTAAGAAATAAAATAGAAACGTACACCTCTAAGGCTAGAGCGATATTCGCCAATCTAGGACATCTCTGGCGACAGATAGGCGCCTCTCTGAGGAGTCGCCTATATAAGGCATGTATGAAAACCGTATTTACTGTGAAAATTGGATGCTGAAGATGTGAACCGTCTTTGGATACCTCACCAGCGCTGTCCGCGTTCGGTCGCTCGCACTCAGTGGCACCAACAGATAATCAAAGAAAAGGTCAGGAACCCGGTATTTGGAAGACTACCAGGCAAATTGTTCACTAAGAGCTTATTTACTGTAGATTAGGTCAGCCTTCAAAATTGGGATCCTGGTGATCTATCGAGTCGATAGCTGGAAGTTTTCGGTAAGATGGCGATTAATCGAGCTGACTGACATGGATGTTTCCGTCGTTCCGCGAAGCTCGATTGTTCGTCTGAATACAGATGTAGTTATGTTAGTACACATGTCTACTCTCTTCTCTTCTTAGTCTTGGTTAGGACTTGTTTTCTCCTTAGAGTTGTAAAGCAGCTAAGCATCAGAGAGAACCACTGATGTGTTTCCGACCGAAGAAGATGATGTACATCAACCTATAACTTTCGACTTATGAATAGGTACTGACCCAACGATGACATTCCGAAAACAAGTTCAACCCCTTGTTTCCCTGATATGATGCTTCGAAGCTTTACAATCTATTATCAAGTGCCATCTAGGAACAATGGGACAAATTTGAACAATTGAAAGAAAGAGATCTAATCATCCGTTTCATCACAGTAGAAAAAAACACATGATTGATAGGCAGTCTGCAGGAAGGACAAAACGTGCTGGGGAAAAATTTAGTGGCAAATGGCTACCATGTGAGACGAGCCATTTCAAGCGGCTCGCAAGAATATGTTGCTGTTTTTGCAATTCAAGGAGAAAGTGGATGATGTCAAGTAAAAATTGGTGTCTCCTCAAATTCGTGCGTCTGCGGTTTCACAGTTGCGCTTAGTTCAAACTACCAAAGATCGGCTGCTCATAATCGCGAACGCAGGTAATCTGTAGTGATGTTAACAGAGGCAAAGCAGATCGACAACTATCTCGCTCGGTGACAGAACCCCTCTCAAAATGGATGGTCAAATCATTCCAGTTGCTCGAAACCCAATTTAATCTACTGTTAAGTATTTTGTGATAGCAGGTCACCAAGTCGATCCACTTAGCTCCTTCAAACTATTGTTACATAATCGGGAGGGAATGTTACTCGCCCTTAGCCAAACTATACTGATTCAAATTCTCAACCAACTTTGTGTGCACAAAAGTAGCTGAAGCAACCCATCAAATTGCTGTGAACATCATAATAGTTGACGTACATAAGTGTTCAGCCACAGATATATTCTGTTTTACGTTTCCGACTAACGACAGCGAATGAACTGTTAACATACCGTGATCTTCCGCTGTGGCTGAACGTGAACTTTACCTACATCGACATTCCGGACATGAAATGCGAGTCTTCAGAAGACGCGAGAATCAGCACATCAAAACCCCAGGCTGTTACACAAGCTGGCTATTTTCAGGTTACGTGTGAACCAGATTTCTATGAAAGTGCCAACAAGCACCACATTCTCCACGGTTAGCGAATATTCACGTTCATTTAGGCGGTAATGATATACAAAACATGTAACTACGTCCGATGTTGCTATCGACTTGTTTAACAACGTTTTTGTTTCACTCGGTTGGATTAATATGAGGGTTGATACATCAGCTCGACAAGTCAGACAACAATGCAAACCGAACGTATTCCATAACATTCTACCAGAATTAAAGCCTACCTTGGCGGATAAGGTAGGTGGCCCCGGAAATCGGAAATACGTGGCTTGTCTCTGATTTTGCATCTAGGCACGGAATACCTTTACATCTTAATGTTAAGTAGAAATCAGTGGTGTATCGAATTTTGGAACTACAATCAAGTGAAAATCCGCCTAACCCAATTCCCCTAAATATTCACCTCTCTGCATTCAACCTCCCCTGTTTCTGGACGTTAATTGGACCTTGTTTTGTCACGTCAATTTGATGGTTGTGCGAATAGCCAGTTGTCGGTCATTGTACTTTACTTGAGTGGTGCGTGCACCCCCTTTTTGGAGCTCTGCTCATCCCCATTGTTTTGAACCTGTTGTCTGCTCGGAAGAGCTCTTTTGGGTATGAATGCCTCATTATATGATTATAGTTCATATTTAGCCCGTTCAGCAACAAATTATAACCCATGCCCCGGAAACGATCCGTCAATCGAAACTGTTGAGGTTGTCTGAATATTCACTTTGATAATTTGTTCAATAGTACCGCGGCATTACGATCCAATCTAGTTTTGTCGCTACGCGTTGCTCAACGTCTTCGAGGAAGATCGTACAAGTGGGAAGGCATGAATAGTTTGGCGGAAAGTGCACAGAACATAGTGATTTAAAATAGGCAAATACGGGCTCACAGAAGACTGCAAAATGAATTACCACAAGCGGCTTGGGATTTATACAACAGAAATTAAATAGGAGGGGATTCAACTAGGGAAAGACATAAGAACCTATAGACAGCTGTTTCCGCCATATGTACTGTGCAGTCCCACCGCGTGGTAACTCTAGTAAGTACTTATCACACGACTCAGTAGTCGCATTCTTGAGCTAACACCGATTCGTGAGATCACTGGGACAGTGAACATGTTTCGCACCGATTCCATTATCTCAGACGTATCGAGCCAAAGAAACTTCCCGCGGCAGAAACCTGGGTGTCAACGAATAAACAACGATAATGAGTAGGATGAACCGGCGATGTGAAATCTGCTGGGATGTACGGACCGAGGAAGAATCCAAAAGGTATCCGGATTGATAAACAGAATGGCAATAACACAACGTTACGAGCAAGTTGTAATACTCTACGTTTCAACCACCTCGGGTGGCCTTCCTCAGGAGTGTTGTAAACGAATGTTGTAATTCGATTGCAACACTCATGAGAAAGGCCTCTCGAGGTGGTTGAAGCGTAGAGTATTACAACTTGCTCGTAACGTTGTGTTATTCCCAATATGTTTATCAATAACATATTAAACACGACGCCCAAACTGTTCAACCTCATTCGTACTAAATTTGGTGCGGATATCTTACAACTGATTAATAATCGTATCCGGATTGGGTTGAAAGACGATAAGAACGATTAGAAAATAGGATGACTACATATGAACTTTTGAAAGTAGAAGGTGGAAGAGGACAGCCAGTAGAGAGGACCGACCGCTCATCAGAATTTTAAAAGTGAATATGTCAGCCTCTGGACAGACAGTAGACAAGTAGTAGTTTCAGGTTCTGTACACATATCTAGACAACATATGAAAACCAGAAATATAAGATCCAACATGTCCCATTTAACTTGAGCCTGGGAAAGAACAAGTTTGAAACAGACCAAGAGACATCAGGACGACGCAATATTTTAGTCGACGAGCCGACAAGCACTTTGCGACATCAAGATTGAAAGCCCGAAGTCTCAGAATGGACTAATAAATTCACGGTCTGTTAAATAGTTCACCCAATTTATCAAACTGACTGAGGTATATATAAATATATTTATCTACAGTGCCTCAGTCATATATACATATATATACACTCGGTCAACTCTGATAGAGATCAGCGTCATCCTGTAAGGCGGGAAATGTTCATGAGACCAATGAAGCGAAAAAAGACGGTAACCAACAACGAATGCAGACAACCACCGCGAGATATTCACACTTCGTTTACACGTTATAGTACAACGGGAACCCGAGATCGTTTGTGTTCTCTGGGACAACGTCAAACGTACCCGCCGTCCGGCCATATATGTTGACTCTCACAGTTTGTTCGCTTTCGAACTGATGGCAGTTCTTTCATGTAAACCACAACGGCCAAACGTCTTAAATGTTGTTGCTATCCACATGTCAAACAAACATAGTGAACTGGGCTAAGGAAACGTGATGTTTTAAACAACGAACAGTTTGATCGAGTTTGTCTCAAGCGATGCTCAAACGGAAGGGTCTTTGCGTATTACACGGGTGAGGCTAGTTGTAATTTTTTCTAACTGAAGGGTCCAAAGAAGCACACAAATTGATTGCGAAATTGGGGGATTACGAGCTACGAAAACCGTTTAATAGATCAACCAATGCGCATCCAGATAGCAAAAACTGGCCCATGAAGTAGTCCTCGTTTATTGAACAAATAGGCGCATCCGTTCTGGAAACGGCCACAGCAAAGCAAGCGAGGTGTGAATTGACAGCACCCCGGTTAGCTTGGATGGAAACTGTCAGTCTCAAACTTCTAATTCAGACTGGGTCGAATCTAAAGGGTAGGAACTTGAATACGTGAGTGGAGCCAAAAACGGTGCAGTGTTGGCCACTTATAGTGGCATGTGTGGGTAGACGTCCTTTGGCTTTGATTATTCGAATCAGGATACGAGTGAGACAAACGATGTTAGACGTTTGCGAGTGAGTACCGTAAAAATGTACATCACAATATCAGCAACTTTACGTTATCACAAAACACATCATAAGGTGCCTGATATCATGCCATATCATGAGTAATATTTAGGATAGCCGGAGACAGTTGTAAAATTCCAGTAAGTATAAAAAGGGCAGCCGAGATCATCGCAGCTCGAACGTATTGCTTCGTACCGTCACCAAGGAGCTGGCTGGAGTTCCAATTTAGCATCGCAATGTCAGTCATCACGCAACACCTTAAGTCACGGACAGATCGGATGCCGACAAGCCGGCCTATATCAGAACGTCTGAGATTATTGAACTCACAACGGTTGTATAATTGGTGACAAGTTTTATTACTAATTAATGGTGCCCAGTCCAACGGATTTCCGTTGGCACGTTGGATGCACACATTATAAATAATGTGGATGAATACTGGTATCTGTTACAGCATGTCCATTACCGATGCAAGCTACTTCAAATACTAGGGAATTTAGAAAAAGCGATCAGGGTAGTTGGAAGACTGAAGAAGTCATAACGCGTGCGTGCAAGATTGAACGGCCAGAAAAGACTATAAAATGGTTTACATTCAAGATTCACCCACAGCACGATGAGCGAAACAAGATTTTGTGAACAACTAGGATGAAACCGCAAGAAGAAAACCTCTAGGCAAAATGTAAACCTTATACAGACAAATATGGCAAGATGGCAACACGTGTGTGCGACCTCCTGCATACCTCAGTTTGTTACACATATAGTGTACAGTCATACGGTTAGTCGTTGACCTAAGTACAGTCAAAGAAGAAGATACCATTCACCCAAACTTGCTCTGACCACATATCAAGAAAAGAGTTGGACGATCTGACTATCAGACGAAATAAATAATTTCCTCGGATATCACAAGTCACGTACCCGCCGGTGAGCTCCAGCATCATGACGACCAGGGAAATGGTCATACGAGAGACGCCACCGAGAGTGGCAGCCGCTCCGACCATCGCGTACAATCCCGGACTGATACATGGCTGTGACGATTTGCACATTTTGGCAACGAAGGGATGAGCTGCATTAGTGACAACAATCTGTTCGATCGCGACACCCAGCATGCGACCCATTATGGCACCGATCTGCGGACGGTTAATAAATGCAGAACTCACCAATTGACTGGACACAACACAAACGATTGGACATAACAACGCCAACCCAAACAGACACCGTACAGAGGTGAATCGGATATTAAACCCAAAAATGGTACGGAGAAAATTCAGTCCAAGATGAACACAAAGCGGTAGATAAAAAAAATAAATCGAACGAACAGACTGTTGTTGTGGAAGTTTCAAAAAAATATTTATTTCAATTGTCTTCGAATTTGCTCTTGTGTATAAAAATTGACACAATAAATATGAATCTGGCGACAACCTACGCCCAAGTAGCTACTATGGCTCAAGCCCATTGACTCAGATAGGCTACAACAACTGGAAACCAAATTCGCGGAATTTTAATTTGTAGGATTTCTGGTCCACTGGCATTGAAGGTTGAGGATAACACATTAACATTTTATCTCATATACAGAATTCAATCGACACCTGACGCGAACAGTCACTAAAATCCAAATATACCAGTATCAAGCTGGTGTGAAGGTGCCCCGAACAGTCATAGTACTGATCACCAAACTTTGAGTGGACGCATAAATGGTTCGAGCCGATGAGGTGTGAACTAGAAGTCTTGGACAATATGAACGACATAACACAACGCCATTACTTATCGGACAGCAACCGCTACAAGACCTCATTTGATACAGGTACCAACTGTACAGTGCCTCGTTGAGATTATTGTGATCACAAAAATGTTTTCAACTGCTACCTCTCTGAATTAGTTTTTTTTGCAATTGAACATCAGCGGGCAACACAGCTCTAGCTAATGTTGACTGAAAATCAGCCTAAGTGAGGGAAAAACTGTGAATTCATGGTCGCCAATGAAATCGAAAACCATACTGGTCACGAGTGTACAGCCACAGCGGTCCACGGGTAACTTCGGAAAAGGAAAACAGTAAGAAGTAAGCACGACAGAAACGCGAAGTGGAACTTCTCAGACGTTGTAACGTTCACTTCAAACCTTCTGGGTAGACACAACAGCAAAATAGATAAGAGTTGTCTACCTGGGAAACGCAACAATGATGCTTCGAAACTGAGAAACACGATTTGCAACGGGATGTGTCTAGTCGACGATCTGACTGACGAACACAAACAAAACCGTTTGTGAGGACATTCAACAAGCAGGTTCATTAGTTCCTTCATCTGTGTAAAGGATCACCTGTTTGGCCAGGTGTCAATATCCGTTCGAAATGATGACCTTAATGACGTGAAGATAGTTGTACATTTACGGCAAAACTGAGAAACATATTTTACGGTGATTTCGACAACACCTGCACATTTGCACACCTGGTCGCAAGGGAGCTAGATTTGAAAACCGTCATGGCAATTATTGGTTAAGTTATAAGATACAATATTTTCTGCTTATATACTACGCATGTTGTAGTAAATTATTTTAATGTGACGCGAGTATAAGAACATGAGTGAATAATAAAAACGGATAGGTCACCCACAAACACCTGTACAAGGAATACCGAAACGGAGCAAGTGAACCTTATAGAACGGAGCCCCGTTTCCGCAACTAAACACAACCATTCGATGATCGCGCGATTCAAAAGACTACCATAAAATTAAACGGTATCGGGTATCTGCTAGGCTCATTTACTTCTGCACGACCTCGGCAAATCGATCCAAAAATGAGCTGTCGGCACAGGCACGTTGATCAATAAACCAGAATATCGTTTGTTCATGGCATCGCGTCGCGTCATATTGACCAATTCAGAGTGTGTTGGTTAAACTGTATCAGTTAAGCCAAATTACAGAAGGTGGCAGTGGCAGATTGATCTGCAGACCATAAAGATTATAAAAGAGATGGAGACTAGCCAGTAACCGCAAAAGACAACATCCACATGTTGACGAAGAAATTCCACTTGGCGCATTGCTTAACAGCAGGTTTTTTATGAGTCACTTGATTCCAATTATCTCGGATGAGAGGAAGTAACCAAACACAATAGTATACAGCGACCAGGCTGAAAAACAGCGTAGTATAATAGGTGAACGCAGCGCATCTCGGTGAACTTTTGGGCTAAATTGGACA
>QNGE01003664.1:62221-78585 GCA_008508345.1 Paragonimus westermani | reverse complement strand
AGCCGAATGCATAGGTTTACCACAATATGTCAAGGAGCTTGGTGAACGGTTGAGAGTCCCCCATAAAATTGCCACCCAGCGTCAGTCAAAGTCGCAACACCATCAGAAAAGCTGTTGAGACCGTACAGCAAACGGACCAGTTTACCACATCGGGGATCACGTCTGGTTGTGCAGACGAAAACCACCATTGGAGGCTGCGCACAAATTCCATCGTCTGTGGCTCGGTTTTTGTTACCATTCCAGATTCTCGCTGTGCCCCCGTCCTTCAGATAGTCGCTGTTCGTAAGTGCTTCCACTCTGTCGCGCGTTACAGTTTAACGCATCCGAACTTTCCACGCGGTTTCGTACGAAACTACGAGGTTTTTCCCAGTAATCCCACCTACATTTGGTGCTCCTAAAGAATACCTTATGGAACTTTTCAAACAGCAACTGCGATGTAGTAATTCACGTTTAACCGTCCTGACCAATATGCACGATTCTTGGATAGACGCACTGGACGTGTTGGAACTGATCCAACAGAATAGCACCCAGTAAGAATTCGCTATCGGAAACCGATCAACAGTGGAAAACAAAGACCCAGTGCGTTGATCCCCGTGTATTACTATCGACCCTGGAAAATGGAGCGTACTGAGAGACACGTCAAGCTAGCGAGGCACGGGGCGTGTTGTGACTTTAGCTCCGGGATGGATGTTACAAAATGAATAGCTTGACTAAGACGAAAGTAGGTGAAAAACCAGAATCATCGAAAAGGTGCAGGTGAATGCCACTATCAAAATATTATTTATTACAGTCGATACAGACGCTGTGAAAAACTCTGCTATCAACCGCGTGTAAGCCCTAAGGACAACGCAGGACCCTGTACAGTAATTCTACGCCCTTTTCGCTTGATGAGCTGTTGAGTGCCACCGACTGGGCCGGATCCCACCTCGCGCTTCCTTTCTTCCTTCCCTTGGTGGCCGCCGTTGATCCCATACTTGGCTAGAGCTAACTGCTTGTCGCGTTCCATAACATTACTGTGAACCTATGTACTTCCACTAAATATATACCATATACGGTTTGTTTGCAGACCATACTGCGTTCTTTTGTGAGTATGCGCTCGACCATCGTCCACTAACAATTTGACATGCGTGAAGAGCAATCGAAATGTACTCCCAACAGACATCGAACTAAAAGAACGCATTAGGGTTTGGAAACAAATCGTACATTTCGAGCAACGTTAAGAAGTATGATAAGCAGTTAGTTCCAGCCTAATCTGGGACCAACGGCAGCAACCAAGAGAAGACATAAAAGAAGCGCGTGGTGGGCCCAAGCTCACTCAGTGGCACTCAGAAGCGCGCCAGGCGAGAGGTACGTGTAAACTTCGAGTGTGTTAAACAACGCTCGAAAAGGTCCAGGTTAAACCACTCTGAGTAGTGAAAGAATGGATGAGTCGTTAGGAGAGGAGCAAACATCCGCTGCGTGCTATTAGTTGCATGACTGAAGAAAGTGGCACTGATTTCATATCAGGCCTCCTATAGCAGACACACAGAATCATGCGTACAGAGCAGACATGCAAGAGAACACGGTTGCAGCTACATGGTCACTGGTCACTATACTTTTAGTTCGGTGCTTGCTGGGACTACATTTCGACTGCTCTTCAAGAAAGGCGTTTTGACCTGTTGGCGGACGAGAGTCGAGCGCATACCCACTTGTCCATCACACACACTACCCTGAATGAAGCTATCCAGTGTATACGATCCTTCCTGCCGTTCCGAAGGGATTTTGAATCCACGGCGGAAATAATTGTGACGACAGATGAATCCGGAAACACGCGGAACTAGATGTTTGATACAGTAAGCCTTCCACTCTCCAAAAAGTCGGCACACATGTGACAGAGCAGAGAAGGAATACACTGCTCGCGACTTTCGTGAAAAGGTGTATTATTGATTCAGATGGTTCAAACACCAAGTGTACATGTAAACTTGAGGAGGATAAAAAGTGCGAAAAGCAGTAAAAATTGTGAGATACAAAATGCTATACAAAAGGCTGTATGTCGACTTTCTGAGGTTCTCAGTGATGCACGTGATACACACCTTATCCCTTGGTTTAAGGCTTGTAAGTTCCCGAGCACCATGATCATAGTGCAGTTCACATCACTTTTTGTTCCGGTGCACGCCGTCTTGGACAGTTAACTCGTTTAGTATATCTTAGGTTAGTAGTTCAGATGTCACCTGCAATTTTGTCCAAGTCCTTTTCCCAAACATTCGCTGTGTCACACTGTATCCAGTGGTCTTCGACCTGCTTTTACTCTCTAGAGAGACGAGTTATAGGTCTTCCCTTGACTATTGGGCTGTCTTAGTTGCAGCTTCCCGTTTGACAAGCTGCTCGTTCGATGTTCAAACTCCCATTTGCCTGCAAATGTCTTGAATTCTGCGCACGCAAACTGAAAAATTCGTAAGGATATTGACTGCAACGGGTTGCCAGGGTTTTTTGGGAGGTTCTCAGCAGCAACGTTTTCTGTACTTGACTTGAGTTGTGCCTTCCGTCAAACTCACGCTCCTTTTTTACATAGCGAAGATAAAGGAATATGTAATTCTTTATCCTACTGGGCGTGCATGGCCAACAGTAGAGTTTTCCTACTCTCCGAACGCAGCTAATCACTTAGCATGCGCTTCGTGGATTTTTTCAGTGAACTTCTGCAAATCTTTCGGGATGACTATCCTCTCCCCTGTGAAGATTATCCCCTCTTCCTCACCAGACCGATCGCCGTCCTTGAAAAATACTTCCAGTTTTTCGGACGGATTCTTATCTTGCGACCAACCATCTTTTATCACACGAGTCAGCCTCTTAAGTACTGGGTCCTCTTCCGTTGCGTCCTTCACTTCCACCATTCAGTCCACCAGTACCATCCTGCAATCCACTGAGGTGATTGTGTCGAACTCAGGATCATTCGTCGCAGCACAGGGTATGTGAGCACGAGAGAGAGCGAGAAAATATCCGTGATGTGCAGTTGGTGTCCGGGTTTGTAGACTAGTTTACCGTCGTACTTTTGTAGTCTGACCATCATTTGATGTAGGCGTCGAGGAGCGGCACGTATTGACATCTACACTATTGCTATCAGATCTGTGATCTGTTTGTACCACTGTCTTTCTTCCGAAGGTGTAGATGTTGAAGCATTCCAGAGAGAAAACCATTGAGAACATTTCCTTTTCGATTTGTGCAGTCGATAGGCTCCGGCTTCTGTAGTCGATCGGTCTCCCTTGTCACAGCATCACAGCTCCTGGGCCGGACTAACTATTGCCACATTGAATTACCAGAGCAAGGTCAGGATTCCAATATGTCAGTGTCGGAGCTGTCGAAATTAGCCTTTTTATCTCACCCAACACTGACTGCTAGACGTCACCAACCATCCCTGCGACTTCTTTGTGTGTAAGTTGCTGAAATGGACGCATTGTCTCGGCCAACTCTGGGAGCAATCCACATAGGTAATTGGTCATGCCACCAAGACGCGGAACCGCTGTGGCACCCTTGGGGAACGACAGGTCCCAAATCGCCTTCGCTTTGTTCGGATCAACCTTAAGACATGAATAGGTGGCCATGAAACGTCACTTCTATACCCTGATAACTTGTCGCGTGATGGCACTATTCTTCGCGACACGCACCGTTGTGGAAAAGCCCCAAGGGTTCATTCATGCTGTGTACTCATGCTTTCATATATCAGCACACCGTCAGCGACATTTGTTCTTTCGAGTTTGTCATGAACCTCAGCTAGATGTTTATGAAAAGTTTCGCCCTACACTGAATCCAAAAGGTGAACACAGATACCAAAAACGTCCAGATGGGTTGCCAACGTGGTTAGGTAGCTACAAGTAGACGGAAGACAAATCAGCTCTCGTGAGAAAAGGCTCGATTTAATTCGAGCACCATATTGTCTAGGGTCGACAACCCGTATTGTTCCCTTCGGAGTACGACGTTCAGCGGCGTGGAGTCAGTGCACACACGAATATCACCAGACTTCAAAGTTGTCACAATCTGACTGACCCAGTCGGTACGCTCATCTACTGACGCGGTTACTTTTAACTAGGACAAACGATTCAACTCGTCCTCAAAACTTTCGCAAATGACCAGTGGAACTGCCCTGGCTGGTAACGGAACCGGTACGGCATTTTTGGCTGGAGAATTACTAACAGTACCTGGCATACAACTGAAAACGGAATCACACACGGGAGAGTTGGGACATCTCTAACACATGGAAAAAATGATCATGTTGAGAAGTCACAGTCCATTGTCTGAACGGCATTCAACTCGAGGATAGATGTTTAATCTACTTCGACAACAAACGAATCAGTCAAGTAAGATTTGCCATTCTTCGGATTTCTGGTCGGCACGCTGGCTTTCCGCAACACTTATATTTTTGATCCATTGCACATTCGCAGTTTGGCACCGGACGGCTCCACGATCGACGTTTGAAGATAACCTGCCGGTATAACATTGACAGATACATCTGAATCCAACTGACATCGCCGTTGTTTGTCTTCAGTTGGAAGCCCGGGTAAACCCCTCTTGATCCAGGTGTACATCGAACATCACTCAGCATTAGATGGGCATTGGACTCTTCGCTGATCAGTGTGGCAGGTTTTGACTTCCACTGCTTAGTGAAATGGTTCTTCCGACACTTCATGCAAGTTTTTCCGAGTGCCGGAGATTTTTCATTCCTTTGTTTATGATCTTTGTTGCAAAACAGGCAGGGGTATACTGCGTGCCTGGCTTGTGCTCGGCTGGCCGCACTGAGCTCCTTTCCATTTTCACTTCTATCCACTGTTCCGCAGCCGCTTCGCTGTTGCAAATTTCAATACACTGAACAAGTGTTAGTTGTCTCACTCACAGCAGTCTCTTAGTCATTACAACGTCCTGAACGCCATTCGACCGCGTATGAGGCCATCCCTTATGCATTTGCAAACAGTTAGTCTTAGCCGGCTCCTTCAGTATCGTCAAATATTGATCGTTAGTTTCCCCATTGACGACAGCTCCTTTGAAAGAAACGGAAATGTTCGAAGGTTTCGTTTGCCTGCGTGAGACAGTATTCGAATTCACTGATCACCGCAAACAGACCTTTCTCGTCAGAAAAGGTCAAATTCATCAAGATTTGTCTGCCTCCGTCTCCAGCACAACGTCAGAATGTCGCCAATTGGTATTCGTTCCCTGGTTTCCGCTCCTCGAGACAAACTGCTTAAGGCAAAGTCAAGCATCTATCTCCACATCCGTCTGCTGTCCGTCACGTCCAGCCGCTCAGGAGGAACAATCGCAACCGCATCCGATGAACTGTCTTGGAATCTACATGCCGGCTTCTTTTCGTCCTCTGACACCATGCCGAGTGTTGTACTACCAAATCGAGAAAAATCGGAGCAGGTCTGGACAACACTAGGCAATTTCAGTCTACTGGAAAATCGCACCTTTTTGTAGAGGTGTAGCAAGCTCCCAAAATGGAATTACAAATTCCATACGATTCATAAGCAGTCATTGTGGGCTTGTGTATCATGTATAGGCAAACTCCGTGATCGTGTTACTGTTGTGAGCACTGCAGCGAATCGGGGTGATGTCTCCAGAAATAGCATATCACCCGTTGTGCTTAGCGAGGTAGAAGCAACACATGGGTATGGGACAATAAACCGAATGGCCTAAATACCAATGGGGAACTTTTCAACAAGGTGAAAAGCTCAGATGGAGGCCATGGTGAAAAAGTGGAGGGGGTGGCTACAAAGCACTATCATTTGCCAGTTTTGATCACTGAGGTAGAAAATATGCTTGCCTCCCCAGGATGTCTCCACTACTATTTGGGTGAGTTGTAAAAGGGGATGTGGGCAATAAACAGGTGGGGAAAATAGAAGAAAAAATAATGAGTACCCGAGAATCAGTTAAAGAATATGTAAAAAAAATGGGAAGGAAAGAACCTGGGAAATTAGAAGAACTAGTTAAGGATATTTGTTTGAGAGTGGAAGCCCAGGAGCAAGGATTGGCCCGAGGTCCACAACCAAGGAGAGCCTCTGATGAAGGCCGTGTTAGTTTACTGATGAGTAGTAGAGGATATGGTTTCTGTATAGACTAAACACCACCCACGATTAATCACATTCGTCGCACTCCCATAGACTTTCCAGTCGGCTCCTTTCGAAATAAAGCATCGAATTCGTGTTTCGCTCTTATTAGAGCTCCTCAGTAGTGCCAATCCTTACCACGGCCGGGACCAGAACTCATCAGTAATGAAAATACCGCACGTAGGGAGACGTCCTAGTCGAGGGGCCATCGGTTGGAGTTAACAGGACAGTTGCCGTGTTGAGTCCTTAGCTAAAGGAAACTTAACCCTTGGTAGAAACAGGAGTGTTGTTATCAGAAGCATCCTCCAGCTCTTTATGGGCGATAAGATTTTACCTGATGAATCTCCTAAAGTAAGTAAATATTTCGGATTATGTGGGTCTCTAGCGAGTGATGAGTTTAGGCAATTGGCAGGTGAATACATTCATTCCTAGGCCCGTGTTGACTATGTTCGCCAATTTCAGGTAGAGAGACGGGTTCCTAGGCGGCGTCAGAGCAGATATGAACGACTATTCAAGGTCGAGTTATAGTAACGACAGATAACTCAACAGGGTGAATAATTACTAGCCGTCCCAGTGGAACTGATTTATCGATTGGGGCTCGGTAGTGCGTTAAAGGCTTGTGACCACGTTTATAGCTAACTCGACTACCCGTGATCGAAGGTTTACTCCCGTTTGCAAAAGCATCCCAGGGTAAGGAATATGAATCGCTCGTCCTGAAGCTAGGAATGAGTAGAGGACTTCCTGCAAAAAGCGGGGAGTGCTGAGGTATAATGTCTGAGCCATGGACTGCCCTTCGATTCAAGAGAGTTGAAACAAGGGGTTGCTGTGAGAAGTCCGTGAAAATATTGTGTACCAATGCCAGTAGTATGGGGAATAAAGGGAGTGAGCTGTCAGGGGAACTTTTACAGGAAGATGTCTGTGGTTACTGAGTCCTGATTACGAAGGGAAGCGTCCCCGGATAATATTTGTCCTCTTGGATATTTGATTCACGGGGTAGATATACAACGTGCTAGAATGGGTGGGGGGTGTTCTGTTAATAGCGCAGTATTATGGCCAGCGCCAAAAAGAGGAGTGGAATTTGGGAAGTATTCAACTATTAAGCTGTTTCATAGCAGACAATGGAGCAAAGTTTCCAATACTCTGCGTCTATATAAGCTACTTTTTCGCTCTACAGGAACATGAACAACTCAGTATTATTAGAAGGCAGGCAAGTGTGTCACGGCGACTCCTTATAATATCAGATTCCAGTGTTCCCGAGGTGAATTGTAGACTGATACGTTTTCAGTGGTACGTTTAGTGCAGCGTTGTTAAACCTGAATGAAAAGGCATTAATTCAACGTGTCAGTGAGGTCAGTAGGTGGAGGGGCGGTCAAGTGGCTATAGTTTTAAGCCTTGTTACAACAAGAAACTCCAATGACATTTTGGACCTCAAGGTCGAAAAACCCTTTAGCAGGAGTGACTAAACATCTGTGGTTCAGTTATGTCCACGCCGACTCCCTTGCCAAGTGTCGTAAATTCTTCAGGGACATGAATATCTAGCAACAGATGAGTTAAGTAGATTGTCATAGTATCAACGATTTCAAAAAATCTCAGGCCACTAACCGTCACATGCTCCGTTAAGATAAAGTCGGTATAAAGGTTAGCCTCTGTGGTAGAAAAGGCGCAGAAGCACAAAAGGAAAATTTCGGCTGCGTACAAACAGGTTTTGCTAGTACAAGGTGGTTAGATTGGTTTACAAGGTGTAAGCACCTTGATGTTGGATGTTTCAATATAGACAACAATTTTCTCTAGTAGTTAGGTCCCTTTATGTCCCCTTCTTTTCTTCTTATCTCTTCCTACACAGTGTCTGACTTTTTAATTCGTGGTTGTGTAGCAGTTAGGCATCAGTGAGTGCCACTGATGTGTTTCTGTGATGAATGAGGTTTTCTGAAATACACAATCAACACAGGACAAAGTGAAATGAGTCTAGCAGAGAACCATCATGAGAATCCTCAGGTCTCTTTTAGCTGTACCCAGGTTAAAGGGGCTATTTGGAGAGGATTGAATAGCAGTGTTGATAATGTGGGCAGTGTTGTCGAATCACTGCTACAAAATGCGGCGGCTTTCCGCCGGTTGTTCGGCGTGGTACATATACCTGAATCTTAAACTACTGCAGTTGGACTCGGCACAGGGACTGTGAGAGGACCCGTGAAATAGCAGGAGAGGGGACTAGGGATAGATTGGATATGCCGGGCGTGAATGAGGTGGTGAGGCCAGACTGTATCCGTTCAAAGACACTAAGACTTCTCAGTGATATTTTGCAGGTGCTTTTCAATCAGCTCTCTAGTGTTACCCTCCAGAACGTCAGCATTCCAGATGACTGGATGAAGGTGAGGGTTGTACCCATTCATAAGGGACTAGGAAACACAAGGTGGGAAACTACGAGCAGTCAGTTTCACATCAGTTGCCCTAAAACTGCTGAAAAAATGATTAAGGATAGGATTCTGAGGCACCTCACTGAGCATAAACTTTTCTCCGCAGACCTGTGTTATAATATTTTTTTTCATCCTTGAGTTGGTAATCGATTTACGTTTTCCTTNAAGAAACTCCAATGACATTTTGGACCTCAAGGTCGAAAAACCCTTTAGCAGGAGTGACTAAACATCTGTGGTTCAGTTATGTCCACGCCGACTCCCTTGCCAAGTGTCGTAAATTCTTCAGGGACATGAATATCTAGCAACAGATGAGTTAAGTAGATTGTCATAGTATCAACGATTTCAAAAAATCTCAGGCCACTAACCGTCACATGCTCCGTTAAGATAAAGTCGGTATAAAGGTTAGCCTCTGTGGTAGAAAAGGCGCAGAAGCACAAAAGGAAAATTTCGGCTGCGTACAAACAGGTTTTGCTAGTACAAGGTGGTTAGATTGGTTTACAAGGTGTAAGCACCTTGATGTTGGATGTTTCAATATAGACAACAATTTTCTCTAGTAGTTAGGTCCCTTTATGTCCCCTTCTTTTCTTCTTATCTCTTCCTACACAGTGTCTGACTTTTTAATTCGTGGTTGTGTAGCAGTTAGGCATCAGTGAGTGCCACTGATGTGTTTCTGTGATGAATGAGGTTTTCTGAAATACACAATCAACACAGGACAAAGTGAAATGAGTCTAGCAGAGAACCATCATGAGAATCCTCAGGTCTCTTTTAGCTGTACCCAGGTTAAAGGGGCTATTTGGAGAGGATTGAATAGCAGTGTTGATAATGTGGGCAGTGTTGTCGAATCACTGCTACAAAATGCGGCGGCTTTCCGCCGGTTGTTCGGCGTGGTACATATACCTGAATCTTAAACTACTGCAGTTGGACTCGGCACAGGGACTGTGAGAGGACCCGTGAAATAGCAGGAGAGGGGACTAGGGATAGATTGGATATGCCGGGCGTGAATGAGGTGGTGAGGCCAGACTGTATCCGTTCAAAGACACTAAGACTTCTCAGTGATATTTTGCAGGTGCTTTTCAATCAGCTCTCTAGTGTTACCCTCCAGAACGTCAGCATTCCAGATGACTGGATGAAGGTGAGGGTTGTACCCATTCATAAGGGACTAGGAAACACAAGGTGGGAAACTACGAGCAGTCAGTTTCACATCAGTTGCCCTAAAACTGCTGAAAAAATGATTAAGGATAGGATTCTGAGGCACCTCACTGAGCATAAACTTTTCTCCGCAGACCTGTGTTATAATATTTTTTTTCATCCTTGAGTTGGTAATCGATTTACGTTTTCCTTTTCAGTTGTCATACGTCAATTGTTAGACGAATAAAGCCTATCATACGGGCCTCCTACTCTTCCCTTTCTGACTCAAGATTGATCGTTTGTGCTGTCGAATCTGATTATTCATAACAACCAGCATGCGTTCTTTAAGGCTTAGTCTTGTCTTACCGACCTGTTTTGCATTTTCGATGAGATCACGGAGAGGTCGGATAGGGATATATAGTTGGGGTGCGCTTCTTGGGCTTCGGAAAAGTGTTCGACTCAGTGAACCACTGATTGCTAATACTCAAACTGGGGACCTCCGGCTTTCCTTTCGAGGCTGCTGAGACGGATACAGGGCATATGGAAGAGACACACTTTCGATTTAGAAAGCGAGGGAAAGGTCCCCATCAGGTGCGGTGGTTAGTAGGGGTGCTTGAGGGATCAGTGCTTGGACCACTACTGTTTCTCATGTTCACCAACGATCTCACTGAAAACCCGAAGTGTCCTTGTTACACCTTTGGTTATAAGAAATCCTGACAGCACGCGCATGTAAGAGAATCTGAATACTGCTTAGAGATGATCAGGTGAATGGCACCTGCCCTCGACTGTTAACAAGTGTAATCAGCTACTTGTTGGGGAACGACCAGGGTCGACCAGGTCTCTTGGTAAGGAGGATGAGAGGCAACTGAGGGGGCGGTGATGACCAGGTGGGGAATTTTAAAGCCTCCGAGTGGTGTTTGGAATCGGCCCAAAAAAATAGAGACCTGTATATCTTGAGGAGACTTTCGCAGCGAGGAGATCGGAGGTGCTGTTGTCCCTTGATAAAGCGTGTGTGAGGCCATATCTGGTACACTGTGCAAACCTGGAGCGCGCACTTAGTAAAAACACGAAGGGATTCAAGAAGTTTCAGAGGTGTTTTACAAGGCTGCTGGAGAGAATGCGGAGTAGCTTGTATGAGGACAGACTAAGAATACATGATCTTTTTTTCTTGCGCAGAGGAGGGCCATAGGGGAGTCGATAAACATCTCGAAGAATCTTAAGGAAATAATCGGAGTTGAGATGTAATCTCCGTACAATCTGCATATAAACAACCGAGTTGCTAGATTCAGGGTCGTGGAACAGCAAGTCAATTAAATGCTCAGTTCCATGACGGAGCGGATTGAGCCAGACACTGTCCGGTTTCATGCGCCAGTGAGCCTCTGAGGGCGCCCAGTGCCGTTACAATAGGAGAAGAAATTCTTTACTTCCACGAGTAATCATCAGGGCTACCAGATAAAGATCTGTGGGGCTCAAGTAACCAGTGACATTAAAACACATGTTCACCTCCCCATTGAAAATATGTGAAACAAGAGATAAGTGCATTCTTTCGAAAATACCCATCGAAGTCATGAGAACGACAGAGTAGCGAACAAGACTTGATTTCTGTGTTTGATCATCAGGCTAGTTACAACACAATAAGTATGAAAACAATAACAAATGTGAGTCAGAAAAACGGTCAATATAGGTTAAGGACGACGTGTTTGTTATCATTTGCGTAATCACTGTTCTTAATCGTGGGCCTGATTGATTGTGAGCCAGGGGAGGCTAAGTGTCCGTACGAACTTATCCTGAGCGCAGAGGTCAGCGTTGCGCAATCGGATGTTGATGGCTTCGGCAGCGGTCAGCATTCGAAATCTCACCATTTTTGACCGATTCCTTGGCACTCGATAGACAATCCGAAAAGCATCTTTCTTACTGACAGAATGAGTGGAGTCAGTCAAGTGAGAACAATCTCGCTTCAAACCGTTTTAATCACACCATTGTTCAACCACGCAGGATGGTGTTCACGCACTCTGTCCGATAATCGCCTTGTAGTGCGCCGTGTAGTATGCTCGACACGATCAAACGAGTGAGTACACACAATAATTGGTTGTAAAACGGAAGTTTTTCTTTGAGTTGTGACATGATAACGGGTGTTGAACGGAAACGGATACACAATTGATCGGCAAGGTAGGTTGTTTCGACTGACTTTCTTAGCTTTCTGGAGATAATTTCGGTCATGGGATCTCCCTTGAAAGGAAGACTAATGAACGCAAGTTTCTTATTTACAGGGGGTGGCTTAAGTTTTAACCCTACCGTCTGCAGCGCCTTCTGAATGAAACGTATTGGGTAGTTGTTCTGCGTGAAGACTTCTTGTAGAAAGTCTAGCTCAGCTTGTAAAGTGTCAGAGATGCAGATCTTTAACGCTCGTCAGGCATCTTATGAGGTTTCGCTTTTGGTTTAGCAGAACAGAACTGTCGAAGTGAATGTACTGGCCACTCCAGGTCTGTTTCCTGTACATCGTTCGTCGGAGTGAACCATCTTCCCTTCTAACTATATAGACATCCAAAAAGTTTATTTCACCATTGTTCTCTGGCTCCTTGGTGAATTAAATGCTGCTGTGAGCGGAGTTGAAAGCTGCCATAACTCTGTCCATGTTAGCATTCTCGTTGATGACGCAAAATTATCATCAACATAGCGTTTGTAAAATGCAAATTGTTCGATGACCTCACCCAATTGGTTGGTCTCTAGTTTACTCATGAGAACTTCAGCTAACAAGGGACCTACAGGCGAGCCCATTGCCACTCCATCTCTCTGTCGGTAGATCGCATTGTTGAACAAAAACTGAACGTTACTTGTTCAGAGCACCAGCAGTTCTTTTGTTTCATCTTTTGGGGATGCCCACGTGTTTGTTGTTATGCTCGATGTAATGGCATGAGTAGTCAATTGTCTCTTTTAGAGGCACGTTCGTAAATAGCGAGGCAACATCGAGTGAGAACATTCTTTGGTTGTTTAAGTTCAGGTCTTGGATTGTGTCAATGAAGTGAAACATATCCCGAAGACTGTGTTTTGCCAGCTCCAACCTGATGGGTTCGAGCAGACCAGCAAGCCATTCAGCCAGAGCATGATAAGGAGAGTTGCACACATCTAGAATGGGTCTCAAAGGCACGTCTACTCTGGGCATCTGAGGAGGGTGCATTGTAACGCAGCGTGCTATTGACACCATTTTGGTTTTCGTTTGTGTAAGTCGTCTTCATGACTTACTGGGCCTTTGGCTCACGTTTGTTTCTGTTATCCCCTTTTACAGGACTATCGTTGGAACCCCGTTCTTCTGAGGAACGCTGTCCCCCGGTGTCTCTACGTTGCACAAAGTGAGTTTACGAGTGAATCGGGTACCCGAAGCCAGAACGTCCGGCTTGCCTGTTACAGTTGTGTAACGGGGCGTGCTGCTGTGTTGTCGGTGCCGTTTTAGCTTACGTTTGTGTAAGTCGTGTGCATGGCTTACTGGGCCTTCGGCTCATGCTTGTTTGTATCGTTCCTCTTTTCAGAACTGTTGTTCGAACCCCTACTTCGGAAGAGCGTTTTCCCCTGGTGCGTCCACATTGCCCGAAGGTTGGTCCGCGAAGTCACGAGCATTCGAAGCAGAGTCGGCTGGCCTGCATGTTACACACTTTCCGGTCGCTAGCCACTTGTCTGTCGGGCTTTGCTTCTGTTGTGTTTTGCTTACAGCTCGCTTTCCCGGTCTCCTTGCAATAAACGTCGTTGTCCTACAATCAGTTTTTCTGATTTAATTATTGTGGAGAATAGGTACGATTCTAGACAGAAACGTACCAGTCCTCTACAGGTCTCCTCTATTTGCTCGTTTTTTCCCGAGCCAAGGCTTGCTTCTTTCATGGTTGTACTGTAGTTAGAAAGCAACCCGAACAACTGGTGTACTATCATATTTGATGGTAATTATTTCCATTGATTTGTCTTTTTTTGTCGAATCGTCGATTTGCCGCTTTGTATTTTGCAGCAATAAGATGAGGAGCCGAAGTGCATGGTTCAATGGACAGTTGGTAAAAGCGATGCAGACTACTAATCACATTCATGGATTGAAACTTATTCACAGCTGCCGTTGCTGACAAGCTATCTGACTATCTAATGCACATCGCCTGCTTAATCCATGGTAGTGCACGTGGAATAAAAGGTGTATTGACCTCCACATAAATTGACCCTATAATCCTGTCTTCAACGTTCGGTTGAGTGAAATTTGATCCTTAGAACCGAACCCCCATTTCCTAGCTTCCGCATTGCTCAGTTATTGCTATCACTCACTTTGTTTGGCTATAGGTATGCGTGTTTGGATATTCCCTCTTGTAATATAAAACTTGTTACTGCCCCTATTTCCTGTAACGTTTTCTTTTTTGCTTGTCTTCAGGACCGCCAATGTCCCGGTTAATTTTGCCGTCTACGCATAATTTTATGCATAAGTTGCAGAAGTTTGCTTATTTTCTCGTGCTGGATTTCGAAGCGACTTGTGAAAGAAATACAAAGCTGAACCCCATGGTGAATGAGTTTATTGTGGTAATTTACAATTGGTGACTTTCTGTTTTGTATACGTTTACTGTATTAGCCAGTTAAGAGAAAAGTAATTTCAATGTTGGTTAGCCTAATTACGCCTTTTGTGGCACTCATCGTCAGCATAGTCATCATCACAGACAGCAATACATTAGCAATGCTGCCACACAGTAATGAAGAATTAAAAAGCAAACCCTTTATAGGAAGAGAATAAAAAAGGAAGGGACCTAACTACTAAAAATAGCTGCGTCTCGATTCAAACATTCAGCATCCACGTGCCGACACCTTGCAAACAAACAAGGTGTTACTGCTGGTTGAAAACGATTTTCTTGGGTTAGGAGGCCTAAGATTATCCATATTGTCGTAACACGCAATGACGAACTCCGCGCATGGTATGGGTTGTTAGGTAAGTCGGTCGCGCCAAATTATTTCTATCAAACGAACTAAATTACTAGAGCCCGTTGTTGAACGTAGATTCAAGGTTCCGCGTAACCAGGGCCATTCACTCTTGTTGCTAGAGGTCTGCTGTGGTGGCTACTTCGACCATTTACTATTATTTTCAGTTGTTTGACATCTATGAATTAAGTGTTTATTGTGTTCTTTTCATCAGCTGCTTTATTGTGCACTTGTATTGTGGTCAACGCCTGCTTCCTTTCACTTAGAAGATTGTACCTACCAGCTGATGTAAGGCAAATCGAGTTCTTGCTGTTAAGAACACCTGATTGTGAATTTTGTTTGTCCTTCTATAACACACTCAGATTTTTAGTTCTAAGTCCAACGGTGCAAAGTGACCATGTATGTCGGCACTATTGCTTCCTTAAGAGGGAGACTGCTATGGTTGACACTTGGTATGCCACACATTGATGCACTGTCGCCTTTTACAGATGTCTGTAGTTTTCGTCGGCGTTTAGCACTGTGATATGAAAGCAGATAGCCGAGAGTAGTACTCGACGTCACTATCCCTCAGTACCCGTGAAACGTTCAAATGCGTTACCTTCCATTTCAGAAGTTCAAGCCACAACAAAGGATGCTAATTGTTTATGCTGACGAGATTACGCTGTTCTGGCAGACTCACTTTTAATCGGTCAATTTTTTGAGGGTCATTTGAAACATCTCTCTTATCTCCTTGGGTGATTTAAATAAGGGAAGCGCAAACCGGTCTTCACCTTGGTCTTGGCTTTGCCGGTCAATTCTTCATTCCTTGCCGAACACTAACTTCAACGTCGTTGCTGAAACCAACTACTTGTCTTGTACACTGCTAGAGCGTTCTACGCTGTCAGTAGATCTCGTTCTCATCTTCCGAGGAACGATACGCCGGATACACATCTAACTCATTCAAGCTTTTTATCGCGGATTATTAATGCGAATGGGCGTCTGTGGGTATTCACCAAATCCGTTTCCTTTTTTCGGTTGTTTTCGGCAAGATTGTTTCTTATTACCCGTTTCCTTTGAGTTTCACTATGACGGTATTAGAAGGTGAACATTCTCGTGGCATCGTGCTTCATCTCTGTGACAAACGTGGTAATTTGGATTATGTCGATGACGTGCATCTAGTCTCTGAGGGCCCACAGACAGCTGAAGGCGGATTTGACAGTTCATCACTGTGGCGCGGGCTATGCTTCCCAAATGCATAACTTGCCATTTTAAACATGGAAGAAGCCTTCCCTGAACCCACCTTCGCTGGTAACATGTTGGATAGGATGGATCGTTTTGCCCGCCTGTGCAGTTACATAACTTCATTTCAAGGACCAGTACTGAAAGTGCAGTTATGCAAGGAGTTGGTAGATCTAGATCGATCAGTCGGCGATGGCCTGATTGGTCCGTCGCGTCACGCTCGTCCATCGTTTCGACCACACATAGACTACTAAAAGTTCATGAGTCTGATGTACCGGTTCGCCCAATCTTTGATGCGATGAATTCGCCCTGTCACTCAACGGCGAAAGTGAAACTGTCTGAATCCGTTCGATAGACAATTGCCCCGCCCAATCTACGTTGTACGTTGGAATTCGTCGAATGGAAATAGGACATGAATGCAAATTCACAGAATTCGCTCCCATTGGACGTGGTGCCGTTATTCTCTTGCTAGAAATAGTTAGTTTTCTTTGTGATTACGTGTGTGAAACCTGACTATATTGGGATACCACTACCGTGATTATAGGGGCTTCTGTTTCATTGCGCCACTGCTACACAACCGTACAATAGTGTGTTGTAT
>QNGE01003664.1:6665-48134 GCA_008508345.1 Paragonimus westermani | reverse complement strand
ATTGTTTGTGTTGTGAGTATTCATGGTTGTGTGTGGGCTGAGATACTGCCAGGACGCCCAGACCTAGACAAGAGAACGACTAGGGTTCTCAACCAAAGCCTTTGGCTCAAAAGCCTGTACCGCTAGGCAGCGGGTGGGTGGCGATGTACCAGAAATGGTACGTTTTTCAGGAAGAGATGCCAACCATCTTCCAACCCTCAACCTGGAGGACCAGGAGTTGTGGTTTGTCAGACCTCTACCTGTTGGCCTGCCTGGTATGAGCAACTCTGTCCAGTTTAGCTCAAAAGGTCATCGAGATGCGCAAGCCGTCACACCACGTCAAGATCCAGTCTCACCGTGACGGCTGAACAAACCGCTTTTGATGACAATATTGGGTAAAGTAGCCTGATTCTCACAACCTCGGCAATATGGAGTGTTCTCATTCAGACGGCTTTTAATGGACTTCCTGTTATGCGATAGACCACTTAGAGGGCTTGACCAGTGTCCGCCTGGTGCTCACTTGTAACCAGATGAAAGGGGATAACGCCGTTCACTGATCGTGTTTCTTATGCTCCAAACACTGTGGATGGCGCTGTCGGGTTCGTTTCGAAAGCTTTGCTGATGTTAGACCAATATAACCTGCTACGCAAGTACCGTTAAAGCAGTAGATACACACAGATGACGTCCGAACTATCAGTCTCTCTTTGTCACAAAACCGGAGGACTGAAGACGTGGTGAACTGAATACAAAATTCGGTCGTGACATAGGTTCTGCTTATTGTCTACTTGAGTCTACTTGTCAGTCATTCCGGGACACGCTGATCTTCGAACGGCACTAGGATAAACACAGTCACTTGTCTTACGTCCTGTACCTCAGGTTTGAACGGCACTCTAATAATATTTCCAGTGATAAATCGTTCCGGGTAGTCGCTATCACGGAATAGGTTTTCTATTAATCCAAGCTGACTGTCTAGCGTATCCGTTTGACAAATTCTATATGGTGTCAGTTAGATAACATACCAGACTTCTTTCTCAGCTAGAGTGCAGAACTGTGAAAGTTTGTATACCGGCTTGTCCAGGTATTCTCTCAGCGAGTCCTGCGTTGAATGACGTCATCTGTTCGTTGGTGCCGACAAACACTTCTCAGACGTAACCTTGAATGACCAATGAGAGCGACTGAACGTGTGGAGTACTTCACAGAGATTGATATCAGTGCTAGTGATGATAAATATAACATCCACGTATTGAGGATGACTGAACCGGCTGATGGTGGGTCGAAGCATTAGGCGATTGGGCTCTCTTGTGAATATATCGGCCAAGAAAATTCCAAGCGGGAATCCCGTTGATACGCCATATGCCTGTCGATACAACACACTATTGTACGGTTGTGTAGCAGTGGCGCAATGAAACAGAAGCCCCTATAATTACGGTAGTGGTGGTTCCAAGTCTACCGACCAGGGCACTACATCAAAAGTTTGTGGCGGCAACGCGGTAGAAGCAGGAGACCAGTTAAATTGACCCTCAAAGTGTTCCACCCACCGCTCTAACCTTCTGGACTTATGATAGATGAGTGTGCCATCTGTTTCGCTGATAGCTTCACTGACAGACGGTCGTCTGGGACCAGTGGCACGGATAAGCTTAAACAGTTTGCCAGTGTTTCCTGAGGCAAAAGCAGTCTCCATCTCCTTAACTTTTCCCAATAACCAAGCCTCACGATCAGTCTTTAAGCTACGTTTCAGTTTCCTACGGACATCTCTTCTACACTTGTTATATGAACTGCCAGGAGGGATGTTCCGCCTGGCATCTAACAACTCCAGAGATTTCTCCGAGATCCAATGTTTGTTCATCCCATGTACCCCCGTGCCGCATGCCACAGTTCCTGCGTCACGAATGACCTGTGTGATGTGGGTCCAGGAGTGATGAGAATCATTGGAGTGAGAACTACTGAGGCAGGTTTCTAAGCTGGTTTGATACTTATGCTTTACCGACGGTATAGTCAGTTTCTCAACAGATGAACTAGTAGGTGACTCTGTGGTACTCAAAATACAGACATTGATGTCCCACCAGTTATGAATGTGGCTAACCTACACTGCACGTAAAGCCGAGAAATCCTTTCCCGATTCCTTTCACCAAATTGGAGATACGGATATAGAATCTGAACGAGTGTTATGTTGACCGTTCCATTAGAGCTATCTAAAATTGTTTCCTAAAACGTCTTAATCACTAACTCACAGTTTTCTTATGAACATTCAAGGCAAATTTGGTCCAACTTTGATCCGTTTCTGCACTCCACTTGCCAATAGTTCGTCGAATTCGATCGCGTTTTGTTGTTCTTGCGATTGCGTGATATTTAGCTGAATTGAAAACATGACTTATATGATCATCGATTTCGTAGGTGTCGGAGAGTACGACCGTATGCGTGACCAGTCATTTTGAATGCAGATGGATTAACAATTCCGATTTGACTGAAGAGCAGTTTTAGCAACCAACTATTTACAATGTTTCTTCCATGTTTCTTGTTTGGCTGACGACATTTTCGGTATGCTGACACCAACATTTTGCTGTTTAACTGTTTGCAAAGTGCACAGACGCTAGGCAACATTTTCCGATCTACTCAACCTTTTTAGGTACATCCCACCATTCCACAATACGAAATAATGGCAGTATTAATAATAATAAGCTGAAATCGAACTTCTTGGGATGGACCGGTTCATAGGGGTACATCACGGGTATGGTGTGCAATATGTGAATTGATCTTACAAGTCTGCATCTCTGACACTTTGTTCACATGGGCTATCGTTGTAGCTCAACGTGTCTCGTTTGAACTTATCAACTACACTGATTATCACGATTGAAGCACTTTACCACCGCGAAATTTTGAATGTCACACGTTTCGAGATCACCGACTGTTGATACTCATACTTATTCGTGCGCGTGGAAAGACATCAGTGGTTAAACAATGCTGGAACTTGACAGCGGAGTATGATTGCGAAACTCACTAGTTTATTCGCTTAAACTCTAAAATTATGTACGTTTATATGTTTAGGCTCATAGCTCGTATTCGTTTTCTGGGCTATATGCTTCGTAACCCATATCTAACCGGGAGTAGCTAGTAATTAAACTCGATACCTGTTTTCTGACTAAGCCGTGTGCGAGCTAAGGACAGTTAGTGCAATTGTCTCGTAGATGTCGCCTCACTCCCACAGAATGCTGTACTGTTTGTAATCACGTGTCTCGACGGTTGGAACTCCGAATTCTTAAGGCCTTCGTGCTCTAAGTTTTTTCTCCTTCTGTTCTATCATTTCTTCCTCACTTTTAGGGCATTCCTCATTTCTCTTAATTGATTCGTTTTTGTTGCATGCTGGCGATTGCTATTGCATTGCTTTCAATGTTGTTAACTCACAATGCCGTATGTCGCAATTTCCGACTTTGAGTTGAGGGCAGACGAGTGAAATTCTACTCGGTAGCCAGTGAACTTCTAATCAAGTAAGAAATCGTACTTTAGTGATCAACGGTCGCTACGTGACGGGTAACAGAGGTTTCCTCGTCTATTGATCCAACTTTCATCCGAATGACGATTTGTTATGCTGAAGTAAACTGGTTGAGTTTATTTGTAACTCATTTTGGTGATTGTCTTCATGTGATGTTTTGTATTAGGCAGCTCAAATGAACACATACTTGAGCATTCGAATTTACAGATGTTCTAATTGCTTACCTTGAGTTTATTTACTAACACCACTGCCTCTAGGTGGCCTGGATATCTGCCGATTGTTAGGAAGAACCTGTCAACGGTAATATTATAACGTTCAGCTGAGTGGGGGCCACGACAAGAATCCAGAATGGCAGTAAAAACTGACAAGCATGAACCACAAGCTCAGTAAATCATGCATACAACTTGCACAGTCAAAAACTTAGATGTCGTTAGTCATACGACAGTGAACTGCGTTACATCATACATCTGTTTTCTTTTGGACAGAATTAGCAGTTCAGTTGAATGATGCTTTCCGCAGATTGTTAGTCTTGACGTCTTTAGGAAGCACAGTTCCACTCTGTGTCCCGCGGAATCGTCTTTTCGGAAACATTCAAAACCCCACGTGCCACATATCTTTACACACACACAAGACGGTACACTTTTTTACAACTCTTCATTGTTTGCGGCTTCATCTGAGGAATCGTCGGACATTTCTGTTACCGTACCGTAGTGTGCTCACCGTATTGTAAGTTTTCTTTTTTTCTTCACAGTTAACCGGTATTATACAGGACATGGTCGAATGTCAGCCTTGCTTAGAAGACGTATTAAAAGTGAGTATTGTGGGTGGTTGATCACATCACATTTAAACAGTTTCTTTAAATGGTTTTTGTAACTGACTGAATCCATGAACTTTTTTACCGTAGTGATAAGCGAACACCGCTACCGGACGGAGCAGCAAGTTATACACGCCAAGTGTGTGGATTGATTTGTGCGTTTAGGCTTGGCAAAACATGTTTATCTGAGTACACGTCAGTCTTGAGAGTATTTAATCAATCATTGGAATCTGGTCAATTTGGTGCTGGGGAAATCTAATGTGGCGACATGTGCTGAGGACGCACGGACCAAGTATCTATTTTAAGGAGTTACAGTGCTCTAATCTAGTTGAGACTCAATTGTGAGAAATCAGAACTTCGGCTGGATTAGAACCAGCGACGGAAACAGCTTACCCCAAACGTGGCAAGCGCTCTACCAGCTGAGCTACGAGGCCATGTCAGGAACTCGGAAATTTTACAGTTGGGCCCCGTTACCCACCCATCCCATTATCTCATATAGAATCCACCAAATGATCCGGGGAATTGACTTCCTCTGCAGAATTTCTCGAACAGTTCACGCTGGGATCTGCCAGCGTCACAGTTAAGCATGGAGATTTCCGACCTCCCGGTGTGGCTTCGTAGCTCAGACGGTGGAGCGCTTGTCGCATTCGGGCATGCTGTTTCTGTCGCTGGTTTGAATCCAGCTGAAGCTATGATTTTTCGCAGTTTGGTCTCATCTACATAATCAAATCTGCCAAACTACCCATCAGTAGCGCTGTGGTTATCATGTTTTAACCTCAAATTAGATGTTTCTGGTTTGTACTGGTGATCTTGTGACTTTTTTATATCAACTGAATAGAACTTAGGGAAAATAGCACGCCGTTTTTTTGATGTTGCCTTTTCCGTCTGCCACACCAGCAAACCTACGAGAGTCAACATGTAACTAGATCGTACATTAAATGTGCATTGTTCAGTCGCTGTGAAAATCGATGGACTGGACCACGACGAACCGCTTGTCGATGTGGATGCGAGATACGTCTAACACAGCAACGGCAACCATATTTTAGAAAGTAATGTGCCGACGTAGTTTCACTGCGATTCATATCTTCATTAACCCATTTACTAGTTCTCAACTATAAGTTTCAGAGTTTAATCTTATGATTTGTGAAGCAAGTTTCTTGTCCACTATTCGCAAAGTGCTTGGCACGTGGCTTCCCTTCCACGCAAGTTCATTCAGTTTTCTTCTGCTCGCCATCCCAAACTAGTGCCAAGAAGTTGTTCGTTCACGGATCAGAATCGTTCGCTAGTATTTCCGATTGTGTTTTTATTCAGATTTTTCTTATCGCTTAGTATACACTTGAAGAGACCGATTGTATGTGTTTAGAGCCCGATGTTGATGAGCCCGTCACTGCTCTGGTGGTCAGAATTTCCAGGGAACGCACGACTGTGGTTGTTGCTGCTCACCAGGTATTTGTACCCGATGAACTTCGGCCACACACACATGCTAAAGTATGTAGATGGTTACTCACATGCGAATCTATTATGCCTTCTCCTCAGACTCTGAGGCTCGTAATCAGCGCACTTGTTGAGAGCACTTATTGGAACTGTACAGAAGCTTATCTGCTTCGAGGTCCTGAGTGACATTATAATTTTACTCGATAACCTCATAAGCAGCGTGTGTTTGGTGTTCAAAATTCGCCGGAAGCACATGATCTCCTTACTAATCCACAGGCTGATTCTGAGATAAACACCACAACTAACTCGCCAGTGAGTTACTAATTGTGGATATTGTTCCGTTTTTCTTCTCGTTCACCCTTCATTTCTCGCGAGATTCTTCTTTGTTGCTTTCGTTCTCTATCGAGCGGCTAAATTATTTTTCGTTTCTGTCCTGCTCTCCAATAGTCCATCAATGCCTCTTCCTATCAATGCACCAATACTTGGTATCCATTACCACCAATTTTCATATCAGCTGAACATCGCCCACAACCGGTCACAGTTGTCGCATTTCCATAAACTTTCCAATCCCAGTTGTGGGAAGGATATGCACCTACTGTCGAGCTTTAACAAGAGTGAAACTCGAATCTAGCGCCTCTTTCCGAAAGGGCCGACTTATATGAAGACCAAAATCCTCTACCCCTTTTTAGTTACCACCAATTTTGTCAACTGAGATGTTTATCGAAACGAAAAATTACTGTTTCCTCTAATTGTTTGCCTGCTGATATTCAGGTGTTCGTGTTGCGAGTTCAGTTGAAAAGAGTAAATGAGTTTATACTTAGGCGCACATTTTACGTAAAAAATTTGTCGTTTTTCATACGAAAATGAACGCGCTGTACTCATTTTCATAGAAATCTTTCTTAGTCTGTCCTCAAAGTTTGTGGCTTTACTGTTCGATTCTGCCATGATAAACAGCTTGAATTTATATATTGGATTTAATTTGTTTTTCGATTGAGCTAGTCCAGTTGTTATGTCTAGCCACTGGTACCTAAATGGGTCAGCAAACATCTACGATGCCCAACAAGTGATTGTATCTCAGAAGTGTTTGTGTAGAAGGAATCGGATTGAGAAATCTTTAGCAGGTAGGTCACCATGCCTAGTTCATGTGGAACTTTTGAGTGGTAGTGCCCCTTTCTGTTGTTACGTTTTAACAAATGGGGCTCCAAAATTTTTGAGTTTTCTGGCTTCACGACTCAAGAATTTTGTGTAAACACGTTTGAAGCTACTTCTTTGTTGATCACTTCAGCTGTTCGACGAATATTTGTTGCGTGAGGGTCTGACCGACGGTGGTGAACCGTTTGCTTTTGTGACGTGCGGTGACTGGGATCTGAAAACCATGTAAGCAACTCTAATTCAGGTATGCTTTCACACCATTCATTGGCTCGTTGTGTTAAATATATTTTCTTAAAATTTTAACTACTGATTGCAAAGCAGTACTATTTTACGTTTTGCCTGTTTTTGCACCAACCCATCAAATGGGTAACTACTTCATTTTCTCTCTTAATGTGTCTGTGGAGGTCCACCATCCATGTAGCATTTCTACTTAATGGAGCTGAATGATGTACTGGCCGATTTTTAAGTTCATGATGTTCAACCTACACTTCAGCCAGACAGCGCGAAAGCGTAGGTTCAGAGAGGGCACTTTTACTGTCGTCCAATCGTTACCAGTGGATGGCTGCTGTGACAGTATTCTTAGTGCTTGAGTGTAACACACAGTTCCCAACCTCCTGGTTTGCTGTGGACATATGTATATATATAGTCAGACAATTCCAGGAATTGTCCCAAACTTTGTACATTGTACTTGTACAGAAAATGCCTTATGCAAACGCTTAAAAGTCGGTCCATGCCACTAGAGATATCCCTTGCTGCTTGAATAAAATTAACCCTTTACGCGTACTTATGTGTAAGGTTGTCTCTCACTCCTGGTTGAAATCCATCCATGGGGAAAATGTTTCGATAGCTAACGTTATGAAATGTCACGTCAGTGGAGGTTGGTTGAGGTTTGCTGACAACCATTCGCATAAAAAGTTCCTCTCGCTTACGCTACAAAATATCCCTTCTTGTTAACTGGTTGGAACCAGGTTTAAAATTGTGCAAGGCACTTCCAAGGAAAACGGCCGTCCAAGGTTGTGGTCCAAAACATTTTATCTTCTTGGGTAGGTGGCTCCTGTTGAAGATGGGGATAAAAATGGGCTCAGTGTGGAAGTCGGATTTGACTGGTTGTTTATGAAGTTTGATTGCAGAGTTGGGTAGATCGTCTGAGCCTGGAAATTAAGGCACTGACCAGATTCCCCAATTTTGACCGGTATTCCAGAACGATTGGCTTTTAGCATACGCTCGAAATGTAATCTCAGGTCTTCCTGTTCAGCTGGTTGCATCGATTTCATCCCATTTGAATCTTCCGTTTTACCCACCTGACTGGCGGTATTCATTTCCAGACTAACCTGTCACAGGGACCGATGCCAAAGGAACTGTGGGTATAGCAGCAGTAGCAAGTGGCTTGCGATCTACCACCTGTGATTCCACTCACACACCTCGTATCTAGCACAAGCCTGAAGAACTAATGCCAGGAAGCATGTGAACAGAGGTCCTTGCAAACTAACCGACTAATACTGGTTAGCCAGTTGATAAGCTAGTACGAAGATGAAACACTTGTACATAATAGTAAGGCCTTACTTCCGAAGAAAAATACGGAGAATGTGAGACAAGAATAAGTTTTACATACTAAAATATCCGCACCATATTTAGTACGAATGAAGTTGAACAGTTTGGGCGTCGTGTTTAACATGTTATTGATAGGCAGATTGGGAATAACACAACGTTACGAGCAAGTTGTAATACTCTACGTTTCAACTGGTAACGCATCCTAAGGATCCAATTTCTATGGGCGACCAGACGGACTGCGTTTACGAAATCATGTGGTGACTGCAATGCCACCTCCATTGGAGAGACAAGTAGACAACTGAAAGTACCTGTTGCCGAACACAAGAGGCACACGACGTTTCCTCCAAAACACGCCTATCAACTTCAAAAACTAGGAGAGGATTCGGCCATCACAATACATGCACTGTCAGAGAATCACAACATAGGTTTTGATCAAGCTCGAGTGATTCACAAGGGTCTAACTTCCTGTGCGGAGCGATGCTGTGCTGAAGCTCTCACTATTTACACACAGCACGCAATGATAGCAAACCCCTGTCTGCAGTGTGGCGTGGATGGATAAACAGTACTAGACACGGAGGCGTCTTATTTACATGTCTCACCCCCACCTAATGGGCAAAGGATTAGACCAATCCGGTCAGATGCAACACAAATTGACCTAACTACGGCAAATCCTATGTGACCTCTGTTCCTCTGTCAATGTGATGTCGATTTCAGAGCTCCTGAGGAAGGCCACCCGAGGTGATTGAAACGTAGAGTATTACAACTTGCTCGTAACGTTGTGTTATTCCCAATCTGTTTTTTAAATTTTACATAGGTTTGTGTATTGCTGCTTTCTACCCAGCAAACATTTGGGCTTGGACCGATAATCCAAACAGGTGCTCAACATACAGTGTACCAACATAGCTGAAATGAAAACGGGATAACAGACCACTGTGATCCAAAGTTTCTGAAACGGGAGACATGTGGTTTACCAAACGACAGGGGTCGTTGGATGATGAGAGCAGGTAGTATATAACCAACTTAACCTGTGCCTACAACGCCATCACGATCTTTTTGTTGTCAGTGTTCTGTGAGCACGTTGGTGACCTGTCTCTCGGAGACGGCCAACGCATTCTCGGTTGCATTTGTCATACCGCCACATATGGTCACATCCTCACGGGCAACAGCGTCTACAGTTTCTTTCCGAAAGGTGCGTTTGAATTCACGGCCAAATGGCTGTCATTCACCAAATTTTTGTACGCTCTTTCTGACCACACCATTCCAAGCTGTCAGGTTCAGGGCTACGTCCTCCATATTTCAACGCGAAAAGCTTGTTTGAATCAGATTCTAGTAAAGCGAGTTCTGGCCACCATAGCTGTTGTTAGTTGGCCGACAGACGTGTCCCATCGAGCTACACTGGCTGGACGTCAGCGTAGGTTTGATCCTTTGCATGCCTGCACATCTAAGTATCGCGGCTTTTCGGATCATATCCGACCACGGAGTACCTAGGATGCGCTTCAGACATTGTGAACGGAAGCTGCTGTGCACTGCACATTCAGTTGATACAATGTTCAAGTTTCACTACTGTACGCCAGTGTGGACAGCACTATTATGCGGTTGACAAGTCGGGCTTTGATTCTTCCAGGCATGTCTACCAAGACATCCGAGAGCACCGTTACCTTTGACCGTGTGGCCTCGTAATTGGCAGTCCACAGACAGACCTATCGACAGATTGTTACTTGGGTGCAGAAGTCTGCGCAATTATCCACAGTGTCTCTGTCGATGCAGATCGTAGATGAAGGCACACCACTTCCGCCCGAGGTTGACTGAAAGAAGGAAACTGCCATGTTAATATCCAAGCCGTGCTTGGCTGGGTTTAGAGTACCGAAGTGTGGAATATTTCGCAAGCTACAATCCACGCGGTATTCTGTTTGAACACCGCCTCCCAAACTCTGTAGAATAGTTGTTTGTATCACACCTCAATTATGAGCCAATTAACGTTGGAACCAAGACATGACTCCACTTCATATCGGTACCCGTTTCGGAATCACCAGAGGTCGATGCGTGTCACTACACTCTTGTCTGCATACCAGCGTGTAACATTTCTACTGAATGACAACACGTGTACACTGGAGCCTCGTTCCCAGCACCACTTCCTAGTTACGGCAAACTGATGTTGTTGGAGTGGTAAAGAAAAACCAACGGGTATCTTTTGTGATCCGTAGCCCTACGGGCTTAAGTGATCAAAATGCGCATCATAGGCTGTAACCAACAACGTACAATGTGTAGTCTACGGAACCCATTGTTATAGTTTATTATGGCGAATAACTTGAAGGCGTGTAACACTGTTTGCGTACGCACATTACTTCTGGTCATAGGCTTGTCTGTCCATTTCTGTCACCCGCGCTGTCTGGATAACGCGCTACAGCATATCCGTTTGCAACCGTACCTTCAAGGGCACTTCCGAAAGTTTGTTTTAGCTGAAAGCATAACTGGTGTGTCATGATGATTCAATGGTAAATAAATTTTCTTATTTCAATCCAGGATTAGCTGCATTGGTATGCTCGAGAGTGACAGACAAATCCTACTCATTTGGTAACTTTATTTTTTGTATGTGCATCTCTGTCGATGTTCGCGTCTCATTTAGAAGATCTATTCCTTATTCGAACAGTTGCGATCATTCTTGTGTTGCTTACCTCAGTTCGTTCAGTAAAAGTGGGGGATTCACAACGCACAAAGAATTGCACATTTGTGCATCCACACCTTCTGTTATCAGGCACCACGTGTCTACAATTCCTAGTTGTTAGCTAGAGATTTCACAGATCTATCCTTTAGATATTTGAAACAATTGCCTCCCCTCAGAAGTTTGGACAAGAGTTAGAACACGAAAATTGCTAGACGCAAGCATTTCACATTGACTCGTCAGTACCAAATTTGCAACAACATGGATCGATTTTTTCATAGCAAACAATTCAGGGGATTGGTAATCGATAAGCGGGTTAACATGAGTCTCTAGGTCCAGAGAATGGGAAAAGTTCCCAACCAGTTGCTTCTAAACACAGAGCTGACTTGAGGCGATTGAATGCTACCGCTCCAACAAACCTCAAAAATCTTGAAGCGGAATAACGCAACAGAATTCTGAATGCACAAGCTGGAACAACAGAGTGACCAGTGGTCAGGACGTATCTAGCGACTGATGAAACTGGCTGTTTACGTGTTTCCACAACATTGCAGCTCTCCGGTAACACGGAATTTTACACCCATTTAGGCAAATGTTCCTTCACTCTGAAGCTCAGACATTCTTCAGTTCTTTCTCTGCAGTTACATGTGATTTGGTAGACACAATGTGATGTTTGTTTGCCGCATGACGCTGTCACCCTTAAAGGGTAACCCTATGTAGACTTTCCTTTATTCGACAGTGATCACTTCTTCGGACGGTGCTTTTTGTGTACTGTGCCTTTCTATGAACTTTTGAGAGTAACTATTAGATCGTAAGACAACAGTGATCAAGTCTGGTTCCCCTGCAGGACTGTCGTGAGTACAGATTAGCCTTGCGCCTGTGAACAGTGTACTTATTAATGTTCGCTTATGTTGAACTGCTGTGAAACTGTTGAACTCCAGGTATTGGCCGGACCAGTTTCATCAGTCGCCAGATACGTCTTGACCGCTGGTCACTCCATCTCCGGGATGGAATCAAAGACCATCGATGCACTTCATGCACCTATCGGATGGTTTTGAATGTAGTTTTCTCAACTGTCTTTAAAGTACGACCAATGGCTTGCAGTTTGGTTACATTCTTATGCATCAATTTGTGTTCCTAGGTTTACGGCTTAAATGACCGTCATCGTGAGAATTCGGTGCGTCGGACTCCATCTGCGGAGGTTGTATAGAATACGTGCATTTTGAAGGCTTTTCAGGAAATGATCTCTAGGTCTGTCCCACCACCCATTTTGAGGGCCGAAAAAGTTGATGTCACTAAACATGGGTATCGGTAAATTTTATTTTCAGTTCACTCCTGTGATGCTGTTTTACACGCAGTCTATGCAGGTCAACTGTTTTCCATCATTCAGGGACACGAAGTATCTCCAAGGCAGTGACACAAGTTTCATTGACTTTTCTGACTGGAATTCACTGTAACTTATTTTCTTGCCTCCCAAGTCGTTTGGTTTTTCTGGGTGGTTTTCCATGTTTAAAAAATCTTTTGATTGTACACTTTAGACATACTTTGCGATTACTTACTGTGCTTACTTTCATATAGACCTATGAATCCTACGATTTATAACACAAAAGTTCAGAGTCTTTGAGTTTGTTTAACTTGCGCCTGGCCGTACGCAAATTCCGTCACACAAATGTTTGCGATCGGATTCAATGAATTCTCGCTATCCGAATTTATGCGTTCCAAATTCGCTTAGTCAATCATTCTTAGCTGTCATCTTGCTTTATGACGTCATTTGTGAAGCATCGCGGCTGTTTACCTTGGCCCTCTCTCTCTAATCTGTCTTACCTGAGTGACTCACACCTTTTCTTTTACCATCTTGGTTGTTGGTGCTTCTATGTCTGTGTGGCGTGGAAGGATGAAAGGTGATGCCCCTGAGTTTGCGTGTGTGTGTGTGTGTGCATGACATGTGATCGGGTTGGTCGGATGTTTCCGGCCTAGATACCAACGCTGCACTCAGCCTGTCTGCTTACCCGTGTGGCATCGGCGCTGATGATGGGCTTCGTTTCGTTTGTACTCTGGTTCTCTTCTGAATGTCTTGGGCCCGTAGCCAGTGTTGATTGTCTGTATAGTTCTGTCATCCTAAGAGGAAAACAAAAATGTGGGTCCTATCGAATCGCCTGTTGTACCAGTGCACATGTGAGTTAGACAACAAATTGCACCAGGGTAATGCATATTCCCACAGCTAAACTGTGAAAACGATGCAATGAAATGTGTGGGTAAAATAAGACCTGTTGTGTTTCTACAGTGTTATTCTTGCTGTAACCACTTTCCAGCCACTTTTTCGGCTCGAACAAGGCTGTTCGTGATCTATTATCCTCCTAGTACCCACTGATACAGAGCGAAGTGTTTGGAAACTGGTCCTCATAAAACATTACGTCGATGCTTGTTGGTGATGTTCAGTTGCGCAGGCGAACACTCATGGGAGTGTTCATAAATCTACGTCACAAAAATTCCTGACATTGGGAACGAACTGTAGATCATTACAGAGCTCATGCGCTTTCAAGGTGGTCAACTCATGTCAGGGTTTTTTCGCTGTTGACTAAAGAGAACCGAATAGACGGAAACCAGGTTTCAGTCGTTTCTTACGTACTGCTTGACATACTGAGCTGAGTATTGAGTTTCGAGGATTAAGTATGTCGAAGAAAAATAGTTGTCTTTGTACATGAGTAATGCTCACATACCTTAAGGAAGATGATACAATAGACCTTTTACTAGAAGGTACCACGGTAGATTAAATCGGATTTCCAGTTCCAGCAGATTGTGGGCGGCGGTCATGTTATGTGTAATTTAAAACGCAGTACGATTATTTTGCAAAAACGTTATCCTTTTAGACGGTGTAGAGACTTCCATACACGGTTCCCGTGCTAACTGAGAGGCTATACTTACCGGCATTAGATAGCGTAAATTTTGTGTAGTGTAAGTTAATTGAATTGTGAGCATGTGTTTTCCGAATAGGAGGACCGCTGATCATTTCGTCAATTCTAGGAATCCGAGACCTGGTTTGTGTTATGTGTTATGTTATTCGTCAATTTCTGGACTTGCATAATACTGAAACCTTGTGGTCAAGTATTTGCTGAAAATAGCTATTGTGGGCTGGAGGGTACCGATATCACCTCAGTTTGCACGATGGTCTTGTTTTTGTTTAGCGAGAATGAGGCGTGTCCTGTAGAACTGATCACTATATCAGTTGTGACATACGATGAGTCTATCTACCCACTTTTCTAAATAGGAGAAAGTAGTTGCCCATTTTTAATTTTGCAGTCGTTTATGAGCTATTAAGAAGCATGCTGCAGATTAGTCTACTATTACTTACTTTAATTATGACGATTGTGTCGGTCTTCAGTACATGACACACCAATGCCGTTGTCATAGACTCAGTACGATTCCTTCGTAATGTATTTGAGAATAATTTTGGGAACACGACAAATATCGATCACGTATTCAACTGCAGACACGGCTCTCAACTGCACACTTCATGGAGTCTGAGTTGACGGGCAGAACTAACTCGAAAATGAGTTATCAACTACAAACTCTAGCATATTTCGTTTTTATTATAGGGCGTCTAGTCGAAGTTCGCCAGGTACGCATACCTCGCAAAAACAGTCATGTGCTGCTGGGGAATTTTAGTCATTAGCTGCATGCTACTTATGCCATCTTAACTTGCAGTAGCTGAATTGCCATTTAGGATCTTGAAGTAGACTGTTTCTGTACACTTCCCGTATTGCTGCATGCGCACTGACTCCATTGGGTCCGAAATGAACGGCACAAGGTATTTGCAAATGAGTTACCAATCACAATTTTGGAGACTCTTCCCAGTGCATCCGTTGAGGAAATCATCAGATTCAGGCATATCAGGCAAATCGTAAAGATGACGTACCGCTACGCTCCATTTTGGACATGATAAATTCGTCATACCATGCACTAAGACAGTGGTCAGCTGAACCCTTCTCACTGAGCCTGAACGATGTGTTCTAATTCATGGTAGCTTTATACCCGTAGACTGTTGCACATAAGGGTTTGTTATCATTGGACGTGTGCTGACTGTCTACAAACGTGTCGTTCAGATGAACTGGTGGTCTTATGCTCTGTAATTTCCATTTGAATGACACAGGATTTGGAATGTTGGATGCCTCTTTAAAAGACCGCCTATCAAAATGCATTCGGGATACACAATTTTAGTTTGATAGGAAAATCTATTGTCAAAATGATGTGGCCCTCTAATGATTGATGCAGTTGTGGGGATGAACAAGTGAAACTGGTTAGAACAATCAAATAGTGCGGTATGCACACATTTTAATATAGATGACATTTTCTATCGTAGATGTCAGCACTGTTGTCAATTCCCCATATCGTCAGATCGCGCAACTCGCAAAAACCTGAAGTTCATTGTTAGAACACAAGAATAGAAGATCAGTTTTTCTTCATGTTGCGTTGCCGAAATGCCCGGTCTTCTCCATTCAACGATAAGTTGGTAGAAGGCAAACATGGATTATTGACCATTACATCCAGTTGCACAGCCTTGTGTAAATGAGGCGGAAACAAAACTTTATGCGATTTCGAATTTGTTATGTACTTTTCGACCGACAGCATACTAGATGAAGAGCTCAAACTTTTATGTGACCCGCGTCGTGCTAATGGAGGTCCTGATAAACTCATAGTCCATACTATGTAACAATCGGAGTGGCGGTGCGAAAACCGGTGTACATAAACCTGCTACACAAAGGCGAACTGTCGAGTGCAGCATCAAATAGACAGTTCCATCGAGACCTTTGGACGCATATCCACGATACAGACCTAAGACTGCTGTTCGTTTTCAAGCCACTTTTATGTTTTCAGCCTATGCACTCGATGCACTTATTTTCCTTGTTCCTTTAGCGCTGATGACGATGGTTGCACAATTATCGCTGAAAATACGCAGACACCATCAGGCTTAGCTGACGACCGAACAGCCACGAAAGGACTCGTGTACGCTAGTGAACTGTAGTATACGTTTGACTCGTCTTGTCGATTGGAGTCACAGACTCAGCGTGAATGTCACATATAAGCTGATTTACCGCGTCGCATTTGTTCACATAGAAGTGTGAACTGTTGTATTTTGGCGGCTGCAGACGCAATCGGAATTTGATTACGAAACCGTATTCTTTATGCACAGAATTCGTTTGCTCGTCCATTCAAGTTATCATGCCCTACGGTTGTTGGAACAAGCGACACATCGTCACAATGACTGTTCATAATTCCCGAATAAATTAAGCTTTACACTGTATCAGGGAGCTTGCTTGACATTGTTATATTTGGCCCGAGGATAATACACTGAATTAGACACTTAGTCGAAATACATGTATCTTTATAAATACATTTAAGTTTCTTAATGAATGGAAAACAACTGTTTTTCAACTCATTTCTTAATCTTGTAGCTGTAAAACGGTATGAAGACCACAATAAGAAAAGGATTCCTTAGTTTCATGGTTCTTGAGAAAAGATAGATTATGTAAAATTCGGTGCAATAACATGACTCGACTAACGGCTATGAATTTATGGACAAGTCTTACTCGTATTGGTTGCTTCACTCTGTGCGATTGAGAACAAGTGAGCACAGAAAATCCTATTGCTGTGGGTTCTGTTCGCTAGTGAGAGTCTTGTTAGTAGCCATTATTCCGTGCTTCACATTCCTACGCGTTTTTTTCATGTTATCCAATCCGGTGTGATTCATATTTCATGTGTGAACCTCGTATCCGAAAACGGAATGTGCAAATCAGTCAAACTTTTGGATCATTCCAGGCTTCCTTCTCAATGTCGTCATTTGGGAATCCCGGTACCACTTTACTTTAGGCAATGGATCAATCTGAAACAAGTAAGTCCTCTGCTCTCCTGCATTAGAGACGTGATGTTTAAAGTTGTTCCGTTTGGTATGCTGGCGCTGGACCTCTTACGATTTGCAAGATTTTTGTTCTCCATCTCGAGAGTTTTTACCGATTTATCACGTCCGTGCGGTTCTCGTCACATCCCATTTTCAACCAACGACATAAAGGGCAAATCGTTGGTAGGTGGTTATGAAACACCTTTACAGAACTGACCATCACTGTCTACATTCTTATCTGTAGATGATCTACCCCAACGGGGAAGTCTGACTGAGTCAACAGAGGCTGAACTCGCTGCCAGTTCATTCGTAGCCTTACGTCAAGCTATGGGCTGCTCATCGTGCTTTTCTGTCCAACATCCAGAGAGCACGAACAAGACGTGACATTGTAGTTAGCACAAAAATTTGTGCTAAACAGAGCATGTTTTATTCCGTTCCGTCTTATTTGTTACACAGACAGTGAACCGTCTCGTCTACTTAGGTCACACCATCTCCTGAGCGAGTATGACGAAGGTACGTGTTGCCTTCGCCAACCTGCGCTATCCGGACGTTGAAAATGTGTCTGACCGTCCCTGAAGTGAAAGGTATGCTGTGTTCACGTGCGACCTGTTTTGCTCTAGTGTCGGCAATCATGGCCCATTCATAACGAAGATATCAATAACCTGATTGTGTTTGACTGTCGTTGTCTCCACCAGTCGGTTCATATCGAGTGGACTGATTGCGTATGCAGCTCGCAGGCACACGTTTCCAAAAGCTTCGGATGTGCTGCCGGTTGACCAGGTTACGAAAATGCGCGTTTTGTGGTGGTTGGATCGCGTTCTCTACACGTTAGCTGAGCGCTTGTCGAACTGGACATTATTCACCCTGCCTCTTTAGTTAAGCATTTCGTGATCAGTCTACCCGCTGGTTAATGAAAAGTATATAACAGTCAGTCATGTGCCTAAAATAACACCAGTTCTAACTGAAAAGATTAATACCCTTGTTGAATTTGAACAGAGCAATGGGAAGATCCGAATCGTGTAATGTTCTCCGGAACCATGTGCAACACATTCAGTCCCATAACAAATACCCACTGGATAGGAGTTATGAATAGAAGGATTAGACAAACGGACAGGACTAATTTAGAGTGTTGCAGTCGAAGACGATAAAGGACGGATCTAACCATCACCAAGGTGGTCTCCCAATTATTACTATTTTCTCCCATTAGTTTCTTCTGAGGTATTCATCACTTGTGGTGAGAGGTGCCCCGAGTAACAATACTGCTACCATGTCACGTCTGTGCCCGTTCATGTTTGTTCACTTAGTTCTTTTGCAGAGAACACGTGTGGACCATGCTGAATGAGTCAAATGATGTGGCTAGTCTGTGTGGTGTGCTCCTTGAATCTACGACGGACGATGTTGTTGTAGAGTTGAATTTGCCCTGACCGTATTCTGTTGCTGTTGGTAGATTGCTTGACCTGACGATCTGTTTACCTACCTAAGTAGTATGACCTTATCAGTCTACTGACGAAATGTCCCTAAGGTTAGCGGGTGTACGCAGCGCACTCACTAATCTTGATCATTTATGACTTCACAGAGATGCCCGACCATCGGTTAGGAGCAGAGCATACAACTGGTGTATTCTCATTTTTGCTATGTGGTTTGGAGAACTGCGCCATTTGTATGGAAGGTGCATACGAGTTGTCCGTATTCGGGATGAATGTAAGAGGAGGCACAGCACCTGTCCGGTTAACCTACCTCACGACTAGGACTTGTCTCCACATTGACGCCACGGAAATCAGTAACCCTATTGGGCTGCATTCTGATCACTGATGAGCAGTGTGGTAGTTTAGTTGACGAGCTCTAACAAATGCAAACCTTGAGTATGTCGCTTCTTCGAAAGGCGCTAGCTGAAAAGTCTGTAGGAATGCGGAAGCTACAAACAATTTCAGGTGGTCAACTTATGTCAGTCAGAATATCTTGCTAATGATCACTCATTTATCACTCGACCACCTCATGGGCTGATCGCTGAGAGCGTTTTTGTTGGAGATGATTATGTATTTCAGTCGGTCAGAGTAGTCATTCACAGAGATGAACAGTTTTCTCCTTTACATTGCATGTCTTGAGTGTTAAGATGGTGTACTATTCATCATCTAACAGTGGTTCATACACGCTTCCATACGCCTCAGACGTCAAATATTTCGAGTTACCCTCTGATAATGCACACTCGATGGTGGTTGAAAACATCAGCTTATCACGATCATAGCTTTTCATGGCTGATTGTATGACACCATGTGCGTCTCACGTAGCGAATGCACTCCAAATTGTTGTGTGGAAACATGAAATAGCCTAACTCGAAGTTGAAAATCAAGCAACCAAAGGTGCACCTTTCAGGACAACACACTGTGATTGAAATCACTGCATACAACAGTTATTTGTCATGTTTCAATAGGGGGGCATCTCATTTGACGGGCAACATTTTGACCCGTTTCAAACGTTGCTGTGTAATCGTAACATACTCCTTTATCTTTTCGTTTTGTGATCACGGTTTTTTTAGGTTGCTGTTAGGATTGACAGTTACGTGAGCCACAATACCTGTGAAGTTCCCTCAAAGTAAATATTGCCTCGTTTTTGCACGGGGAAACTTGGCAGCGTATAGATTAAGCATGCCGATGGATTGTTTGCGCTGATGCTGATACCGGTTTGACGTCAGTCATTGTTGTAAGAGTACAATGGGTACTCTAAATTTGTCGTTTGTACTTACATGCCATCTAGTGTTTCCTGGTTGCCCAGTTCAGTTTTTATCCGGATTCTTATTCTGCAAAATTGTCGCGCATTTCGATTCAGACTTTTCGCTCCCGTTGGCTATCGGTTTAATCTCTACACATCAGCATTTTAAACGACCGATTGCGACACTATCGTCTGTTCTTATTCAAAGGTCTACAGAGACGTGATGGGGCAATTTCCATTTGGTATGTTGGACATGTTATCCGGCCTTGGACTTCCCCATCGAGGCAGACACCACAGCGGTATCGGTTAGTATTTGTTTCTGAATGGTTTTTGTCTTCCACTACCCTTTGTAAGTCGTAACACTTATCCGATGAAGGAAAATTACGTATTCTGTTGCCGTCAGCCGGCTTCCTTAGGCCATTCAACATCTCATACATAAGTAATTGTTTTGGTGTTTTATAAGTTTGTTCTATCCTGGTCAGGTTGTTTATGTGTATCATTTGAGTTGTATTTGAGCTGGTTTTTAATTATTGTTTATATAGTTGATAAACTTCTTGATTGCCACATTGACACTCTTGTTTTACCTGTACGGTCGTGATCTTCGTTAAACCAAGGTGTCTACAACACTTGTTTGGGACACATCCGGACTGCTGTTTTTAAAAACCTCCTCGTGAAGAGGAAAAGCGGCTGTGAATTAAGCGGATCGACTTGATTAATACACGGATGTAAACAGTTCACGCTGGCACTACCAGGACTTGGATTAGTGTGTTGTTTTGGGCATCGTGATGTGACCTTGCTATCCGCAACCTCAACAGATTTGCTGCGTCAATCTGGGCGTATTCTTTCACAGGTCACCTCTAGTAAAATGATCACTCTCATTCACGGAATTATGTCTCCTCCCGTCACTGGGCTGACCTCTTGATAGACCTGCTCAGTCGATGACTGCACAACTGTGGCAGTTTGTTTCGTGACGTATCCTTGCATCGGTGATTGGGTTTGCTGGATCATTTACCACGAAGACGCGTTGGCAGGCTATGGAGTCGGCTGCCGACAGCTGGTCAGTAAGACTTTGGCGTACTGTGGTATTTGCGAATTATGATTGCTTGCCAGGACTGTGTGCGATCGTGCACCACTGACGCTAAGACCTATGGTCAATAAGTGTCTCACGATGGACGAAACAGCGTTCTGTCCTCGCTGTGACGTTCATTAACACATGTGCTTTCGTATCTCTCAGCCATTTTGGGATGTGGTCCTCGACTCTAGTTTCGAGTGCTTTTTCTGTTTACTCATTGTAACTCTATTTATAGTTACATGAAAATAGCTGATGACCGGTAAACACCGTAGGATTTTAATTTTTATCAAGGACAAAGGCAATCTAGCGGTGGATGTGAACCGAATAAATGTCGGTACATTATTCGTGCACTTCAGTTTGACGTCAAACATCTCCCCATACGCGATCATTAAAATTTTGCCTTCGAATGGTAATCTTATTAGTCACTTTCATAAGCTAGCTTGCTACTTGTTGGGCTAAATGATTCAACGAAGTAGTTAGTATGAAGAGCCCCGGCAACATTGCTTGTCCAGCTTGTAGTTTATCATCACGCTATGTTCTTAGTAACCTTTAGAACATCGTACAAACTGGTGACCTGTATAAAATAGGAGTAAACTTCAAAGTTCTTGTATTATCCTCGTTTTTTTTGCCGTGTAGTGAACGTACACCCATGTGAGCCGCGTCAAATCGAGATATCTCTTGTTCGTGCTCGATAGTCATTGAGAGACTTGGATGGACAGAACTGAATGTTTGGATTGCTCCATTGATTTGTCATTGGTTTTGTCCGCTCTTTTGCATCCTATCGGCACACCGGTCGCACAGTTTCAATTCATCCCCGATTAGCATATCGGTCCGTTCTATTTTGGCCATGATCATTTCAACTAACATCAGGCCGAGTGAGCTCTCCTGCACCGTTGTTTTTGCTGGATATTTCTGCAGGTGAATGAAAACCTCATTTTCAATGCAGAGTTAAATTAAGCATTTGAAATAGTCGGTAGGGTTTTAAATCTGTATGGAACCCGATGAGTTGCGATCGCAGGAAAAACCTGTCGTTTCGAGTACTGATATGTTTATGACTGGAAAATCGGAGTCACTGGAAGACATCGTGACTGTTGGGTCACTTTGGTGCATACGATCAATTCAAAAGTGTATTTCAAAGTATGCACAGCAGACGTGGAATATCAACCAACCACACGGCTAACTCATGATAGGGAGAATCTTTCGCAGTCAAGATGGGTTGCGTGACTTGTGGGTTTAGAGTAAGCTCACGGTTCACCATTTGTTATGTTGTGCCCTGCCTTTTGTCAATGGTTAACACTGATGCTCAACTCGATTCCTAAGAACACTGTACCCAACTTCAAACGTCCAGTCTCTATTCGCCTGCAACTTACCGACAACCAATTGAGTTGCAAGTGAAGACGTTGCCACGTCAGCATGATACATCCCACTTGAGATTTTCATAGTCCCACTCCATCAATTTTTCCCGCTTGATAAATAAATCTGAGACGTGAAATAAATGTCTATTTCGTTTATTTAATGTTAATTTCTATCTGTCGTTTCAGATGATGCTCGGAATATTGTGAACATTCTGTGCGAACTAATTCGACGTGGGGCTATGCCAACAATCACGTGTTCTCTGCCACAATCTTTATCTGTCTGATTCTCACTTACTAACTATACTATTCATATTTTGAACAGAATTATTATTGATTGACTTCTTTATACACAACCGCAAAAGATGCTACCTTTCCAGTGAACGTATTTTGTGCTTGTTAGTTGTTCTGTTGCTACTCCGTTTTTGTGATGATACGTGACTGGTGCCCAGTCTACTATGCAGTTTCGTGCAGTTACCAAACGTCATTGATGGGCCTTAGAAAAAAGACGAAGAATACGGGTGTTTTGTCACATGGTCGTCAACGCACGAATTGGCAGGCGGGAATTATAAAGTGGTACTTATGGATGTGTAGCCTGTTCACATTCCACTAGCGTGGATGGACACTACATCTCGGATTGCCAGGTCGCTCTGGCTGCGGCTACCAGGGCTCAAGTTCGTGGTTACAATGTTTCCTGATGTTCACCATCAAGTCGACACTCCACGGACGGTTTTGCTCATGCTCGGATTCATCCAGCGTAAACCAGATACACATCAGTTACGGAAATCCTCCCGTCACGAGTGATGCTCATGGGCTGACTGGTGGCCAAGCGGATAAGAACTTTGGATCATAATCTGAGGGGTTATTTATTCTATTCCACGTTCGAACTACTTTTGTCTGGTTACTTCAAGCAAGAGTGGAAGTTATGAATGGACATCGTGAAATAGTATAACTGGGAATTGTGCTCACTTCTCGAAAGAGGAAGGTGGGCCTTATAGTCAGTTCACCTGGTCTTTGGCTGCCGACGGTACGGTTGGTGACGATTAAACTTACCGGAAGATTTTACTGCTGCCATTGGTTGACTGGGTTTTCTGTTAAGTAATGCGGAAGAATCAATGTTGTGAAGGATTTGTGTCATAGATGTTGCTCTATCTTCACACTAAACTCAACAGTTTGTCTGGGTTTCTTTATAGGCTTTGCGATCTTGACTGTTCGAACAATTGTTTTTAAATGTTATGCGTTTTAGCTTTTTTATACCATCGTGTTTTATTTGCTTGCCATTACAATTGTATATATTGCTCAATTGGTCCCTAACTCCAAGGTAGGTGAGAAGTTCCTGATCACAAGGTTATCAAATGTACTAAACACCGTCTCTGTTTACTCTTTTTTTCTCAATGATCGGGCAGAATGAAATCGGAGCATTTGAATGATCGGTCGGTCAGGAGTATTGTGAGTTTATTGGCGGTTTGATTGGAGCGTTAGTCTCAAACACGAGGGCTAGATTGCAACTTCCGACTCGGACGGGGTTACGCATTATTCACAAGCTGTACTAAAAGCAAAACTCGAGTCTAGTGCTTCTCTACGCAGTGTACCAGCCGAGAGGCTTGCTCGAACGTAGCTGATGCTCAATTTGACATAATTTCCGATTTATGTTGGGCCCACTTTGTTTTGCGCACCTTTTTAAATCTGATAATAAAACCCCATGATCTGTCCCTGATGTGCTACTCGTCATTTTCAGTAGTTAGGTCCCTTCCCGTCCCCTTCTTTTTCCTTCTCTCTTTCTATATAGGGTTTGCTGTTTCTTCATGGTTGTGTGGCAGTTAAGCATTAGTGTTAACCACTGATGTATTGCTGTCTATGATGATGATGATGTGATGGCTGACTAATTGCACACTTGCCTCGGAAGCCGTATGGACTTGTGCTTCTGTAATGGTATACTTGTAACGCTTTGGCGGGTAGTGTGTGGTTTCTGTGCGAGCATTGATCAGTACGCATCTGGCTCGCACGAACGTGGAACCAAATGACTACTGGCTTTTTGTATGAGCCGGAGCAACATCCCAGTGAATATTTGTCAATCGGATAGTGGCCAAGACAACCGACACACGTACCTAACTGTTTATACAACGCTTAAAGCGAATAGTGTTGCTGGTGTTTTGAGAGACAGGATGACAGTTAAATGGATATTCCTTTTGCGTTTCATTGTATGCATCTCTTTTGGGGGAAATTGTTCTCCACTGCCTCCGTTTGATTTCAGGTGGCCGTATCACTTGCTTCTCACTAATCCGTTATCGCCGGTGATGCATTCATTGACTGACAGTTGAGCACTTCGTTTTTCCGGTGTCTATTTGCCAGTTCCGTTTGATAATTCCGCACACATTCTGATCCTTCGTAAATTCCAACCTAGTAGATATGAGTGTTGTAGGAAGTCGCCTTAGCGAAATTTGTCCTTTCTCCAGTAGGTCGTGGCTTTTGTAGAACTTAGAACTGTTTACTTCAATCAACTTGTACGTGGATTCTTCTGCTATCTCGAAAATAATCGGTGGTTAGTGTGCACTTCTGACAGATGGAAAGCGTAGAAATCTCAGTTGATGTATATCGGCTCTCACTCCCCCCTCTTCTCGGACAGTCGCCTGTCGTCGGTATCTGCGGTAAAACGTAAATCGCTGGTGTTGAAACGAGTTTGTACACTGCCAGCCAAATACACGCCCATAAATTCAATGGAAAGGACACAGCTGTCTCGTTCGCTGTGGTCTATTGAATAGCCTTTATTATCCGTGAAGTAAGACGTTAATCAGCTAGTCCAAGGTTCATGTCGTCAGCTGCGGAAAAGTCAGCGGAGTAATTTATCACGTTCAGCCGGTATAGATCACACGTGCACAGTGTGTGTAGTGTGTACTGGTTTCACCTATATCTTATCTGCTTTTATGAGCATGCACTGGCGGAGCATTTTTTCCTCCAGACTGAATAAAGTAATTTGTGGTTGCTGCTGGTTTCTCACTAACCATCATTTGCATCATCGGTAAATGTCGGTCATTGGTGCAATCACCATTTCACAGTCAACTGTGTGTTCACGTGCTCAGCTATAAACGACTTCTCGCATAATAGTACTGGAAAGCACAACTCAACTGACTACTTCTCCAGAGCGCGATGGGTTTAATGTTCCAATACGATCAATCTTCATTTGCGTCAAGGACTCGTGGTACCTCGTTCAAAAATGAGGACTTGTTGCTCAGCTTCATTTATTTTGAATTCGGTTACTTGAAGGTGCCGACTGTGGCGTCGGTTTCTTATCTCTCTCGGAATCCAACCTTCACGTGGCTAGCGGATTGTAGTTGGTGTTCTATGTTCTACTCTTTTATAACTTGGCCGAAGCGTTGGTTTTTCTACGAATGTTCTACCGATGTTAATCACTAGCTTCAAGTTTTGTTTGTTTTAACGAGCAGACAACAGCAGCAGACAACCAGTGAGGATGGGTTGTCAGACGTTTGACAAAAATCAGGTTGCTGGTTTGGCTTTCGATCAGGTTGCAGCTATTCCGTTTGTTCAAACAAGTCAATCTAAAGTAGTTGGGTTCACAATGTGTTACAGACGGATCTTTGCGTTAATGGGATCTGTCTCAATTTCGTGTAGATATAGCCAGGTTTTGTACGATCGGATAAAAGTGTCAACTTTAGTTCATGCAACATTTTTTCTAATAGATTAACACAGTATATTACGAAATAATAGACGTTCGAAAAATTGTTGTCGTTCCCTCATGGTACTATTCACATTTCCGTTTCACTGGTTGAATTTCCGAGGATACAATCTTAATCTCGTTGTAGACTTGTTCGTCATATTAATCAAACTGTTAAGTTCTGTTCTACACAAGGTATCCCATACTGTCTGTACGACCTGCTTCAGTTAATCCCTCAGATTTATTGTTGGAATGTATACCTAGACGAAAAAAATGAGCGGAGTTGTTTCCAGTGCTCAGTCTGCGGAAATCATTCATGCACATTCTTGGGTACAGCAAATGATCAGCGCTAATTAGCACCAAATATACCTTTCAAACCTAACATGAAGAAGAGTTTGGTCTTCGCTTCCGGTGTGCTGCAAGTGCGCACATTTTCCGCTTAACATCGATCACCTGAGAAGCGTGCTGAATACCAGTCATTCTTTCCGGTTTTCACGCTTGAGTGGATGCCAATCGCGAGCACCGTACACAGTTGTCCAAAGATGCAATCATGAACGACCTAAACTTACGTGCAGGACATTTTCTTGAATTGTCCGGTTATTCTGGACGGTCAATAAAGATAACAGTTCTTATAATAATCATCTAGTTGAAAAGAGCATTGACCGGACGATCCACAAAGACCAACTCAATCTGTGTAGTTGACCAGTTAATAGCTTATACCTGGGCTGAATCACCTTCACTGTTACTGTTCATGCCATCGCTAAATTCCTCATCCATGAGTCTCCACTTCCGTGCTCCTCAATGTAACTTGCCGTCTGGGTGAATCGACAGTCCGATTTCAATTTCTCGATCGGTCGGCACTCTTTGGTCGTTGACAACCGGTATGCCGGGCTCGATAAAAGTGTGCCGAGCTAACTGATATTGTGACTTGATGGATAAACGGTGTGCAGCAATTGTCATTGTCGATAAGTCACCTTCAACAGCAATGGAAAGTTGTATTGTTTAATCTGAGTGTAAGATTGTAAATACTTATGAACAAGGTGGATGCGCTTTTGCTGAGAAGTCCGAGTCAGTTAGGTGTTGCCAATTTATCCAGCTGTTTTTATTCAAAAGTAAACATGCTTACATTATGGCTCCCATAGACTGGGTTCGATTCAGTTTTGACTAAATCGGTGCACCCATTTAGTTTCTTTTGGCCACTTTTTCGTTCTTTGGGCTGTATATACGTTACAGTTGTCTTATTTGAACATCGTATGACCGTCGCTAACTACCTCACAAACGGCAACAGTTGAGTTTCATATAGGTTGAACGTCACTCACAATCGATCGCAGCTGTCGCATTCCCATAGACTTTCCAGACGGCCTGTTTCGAAAAGGAGCATTAGACTCAGGTTTCGCTCTCATTAGAGCTAGTCAGTTGTGTATATCCTTGTCAAGGCCGGGATTAGGACTCCAGCCACGCTTTCATGAGGCAACCCTGTTGACCGCTGCACCGTTGACTTCACGTTAGGCACGATCGAATTATCATATGTGAACGCTCAGCCATTTGCCTAACGTGAGGTCAGTGGTGCAATGGTCAACACGGTCGCCTCATTGAGGCGTGGCCGGAGTTCTAGTTCAAGCCCTGACAAGAATATGCATCACTGATTAGCTCCAACAAGAGCTAAACTCGAGTCTATTGCTTCTTTTCGGAAGAAGCCGACTGTATGAAAACCAAAATTTCTTACTACTCATCAGCGGTTGAATTGAAAATATATGACTGGTTACTTATAAACACTGATATAAACTTTTTACTAACCAACAGCAACCCATTAATACTTCAAACCGACCGCATGGTGTAAGTGTTGAGTTCCTTGTCGGTCCTCCCAGTAACCATTCCAGTCATCCGAGCTATCCAATTTATTTTCATTGACGAGTGCCATCTTCTGCTGCTGATCTGTCCTAGTGATGTGATCATCAACTGAACGTACCCATTGTTCTTTGCACGAATCCAATGTTAATATTTATCGGAGCTTGTGATAAGTGTTTATGAATTGTCAGTCCTTTGAATATTCCAGCGCCAACTTCCGCTGGATCCTGTGTGCTGTTGTTTCCTACAGATATCACATATAGCCCTTCTCATTTCGCCTGAGTTATGTAGCTCATGCTTTCAGTTATTTCTTTCATACAACAGTTCCCATTAATTACAATTTTGTTACTCGCCAAAAGGTGTCATCCGAATTCTTTACTGCTATGATGCTGAAATCTCACTTCATCCGAAATCCGCCGTTCGCATCCTTCTAAACTCAAAATGCTGAACGTATTGTGGTTCGCTCACTTAAAGCACAAATCTGTTTATAGGTGCTTTTATATGGTTTGATCCTCTATCCTATTAACTTCACGTGACCGTGATCACGCACGAAGAACCGTTCTTGTGTTGAGACGCATGGGCTAATTTTATGACTGACCAAACAGTAGGTAATCATTCTGTAATTATGTACACTTTTTGCCCGCAGTACATCAGTGGATGTCTTTGTAAGAGATGAGCACTGAAAACGAACGTAGATGATAACTAAGACTGGGAAATTTGAACGTGACAGACAGAGGTAGTTGGATTGAGTGAAGTGTGCTCATTGCTCGATCAGTATGCCTGGTGGGCGCATGTGATTTAGGGGGTCTGTGATATTCAACAGATTGATTTCTTGTACAATATATATGTAGGGGTAGGGAGAGTTCTCGAAATTGGGTGCAGTAAGGTATAGACGAAGAAAGCAAGAAAAAGCTTATGGGCAAAAAATGGTCAGATTGAAACATCAGATGTCTGATATACAAAAACCAACCTATCATGCTGATGGCCGGACACAATTGTGAGAACAGACACTGGACCCCCTTTGGCCATGTGAGCCTCAATTTGTATTGAGCAGCTGAATTCTGGAATTCCTGCCATCAGTCATTTGGATTAGTTCACATCAATTATGCACCAAACTCCACACATTCCCCTGTCACAAAACTTTCACAATCTCTCAGGAAGAATCACTGGTCGGATCGTTGAGGTTTTTGATCTTCTGTTGTACCAGTCGCCTGAAAAATCGTGCACCCCTCATGTTTAGCGAGTTCAAATAGCATGATGTTCGCTTAGATCATTTCAACCGTACAGTCTCGATGAAAATTCCTCTCATGAACAGCTCTTCTTCGATTTAAGACTTTTCCAGACTAAGTCCCATATTACTGCAAGCTATACTTGTGTACCATCGTGGTTACCAAAGTAATGCATCTTGTCGCATAACAGTTTATGACCAATGCACTGAATGATCGTTTGCGAGTAGAAACCGCTTTGGCGTCTGCCGAAAGCTATATATCTATCTAGCGAGCGAGGGTAGCCTATCCATTGCAAAGTTTTCCAACTCGTCAACCCCATGTGATTTCGTGCCTTCTGTTTAAAAGATGGTTATCTGAAATTCTCTTAACTATTTGTTTCTAGGACGGTGAAACCGACTGAACAAACAGGAAATACACATAACTCATAATGTGGCTTGTGAGACAATGTGTTGTGTCACATCATCTGGTATTAGCGAGGCAATGTTACTCTCAACACTTTCCCTAAGCCACTATAATCCCCCTGGTAGATTGTTCCCGGACCCCGTTTTGTCTTCCATTGTATAGACTGTTGCTTGTAACCCTGACGGTCAAGACATGTTTTGCTCATGGTCACCGGACAACGTAAAGGCCTGTGTGATACTAGCTGACATTTAGTTGTACTTTCTTCAGATTACCCACTTCACGTAGGCTCACTCAGCTTGTTTACTTATGCATCTACGATTGAGACTCGAATGAATGCCGGTGTAGTAATCACCACTCAGTCACATTTGATGGCGACTTTGGCATCCAAACTTCGTTCTTGGCTAGCCCTTTACTGAAAGAAAAACCGGACTCGAGTATCTGTATTGTTGGAGTTGATGCGAATATCCAATTGTAATACTTGTGTTTTGATCGTGTTGAACGTTTTCTCGAGATTTTGACAACCTGAACGCTTATCACCAGCAATTGTGCCTGAACGATAAGGGGGGAGTAGTTTGAAAACTTTGTTGTCAAGTCCGTTGAATGGTGATTCATATGCACACCTTATGAGGATTAGCATGGTTTGCACAGGTAGATACACAGCTAATGAACACTAAACTCGAGTCGTGTGCTTCCTTTCTGTATAGTCATATCAAGTCAACAGTACTTCGAGAAGTACACTTGGATGCGGAATCTTTGATGACATTTGGGTGTGTGGTGACAATTCAAATCCTTCCCTATCATATATATTAGTAATAAGCAGTGTGGTCGATTTGTGATTTTAGATGAGACCCAGGAGCTCTGAAATTCCACATTTGGACTCTGTTACCAGATGGTGTGGCTTCGTAGCTCATTTGGTAGATCGCTTTACGCGTTGAGGCATGTTGTGTCTGTCGCTGGCTCGAATCCAGCCGAAGCACTGACTTTCCCCAGTTGGGTCTCATCTAAAATATTATATATATATATATTACTGTTGATATACCAGTGTGCTTTTGTGTGAGAATTCTCCCTACTTGTCCCCTTGTTTCGTATTGTTAGCCTTTGCTGTTCTTGCTAAATTCTGATGTCAATTTTAACCAATTCTCTCTGATGATCAGTTGGAGGGTGTTGTCTCTTGACCGGCTATGATATTTTCTAGCATACATAGTAAGCACAAGTTTGATCGTGAAGATTCACAGTACAAGTCGATGCAACTTCAGTATGTGTTAGATACAGACCGACTAATATAAAAACACAACAGCTGAACAAGCTGAAGAACCTACAAATTCTTGTGATTAGCACAAAACAATCACCGGGATTGCAAACATCTGCGCCGATAGTAAAAAAATGTGTATACGTTGCTTGGATGTGATTGCGACTGTATGCGAACATAACGGTTCATCGAACACTCAATACTGTAATATGCCGTGTTTGCAAAGCGAAGGTGCGATGGGCACGCGGAAAATGCGCACCGAGTCACAACAGGACTGCAACACAACATGAGGACGTGACTATCAAATACATTTCGTTCCCGGAAGTTTAGAAAGTCAGTTAACTGGATAAAAATTCTCATTCACACCCGGCAGTCAAAGCCAGTTAGGGATTATCTCAGCTTCTTCTTCATGAAATTGTCTGTATATCATTTCAACGATGAACCTCGTGTCTAATTCTTGTTATTTCTGTGCAGAAAACAAAAGTTTTCCCATGTAAATTTCGAAATGTAGTGATGCATTGAACAAGCTAGATAACATTCGTTTGTTTGTTGCATCTCAAACTGTGCAATGGGAACCTTGGTGGTCTTATTTGATTCTATGATGGGTTCATGAAACTTCCAGAGTTTGTACGTCTTCATTTTTTGCTTTGAAATCATAAAACCTCAGTGTCATTAGATGCCACTCCTTATCAATCTTTTCTAACATCTCACATTTTCGATATCTCTGAAAAACTCAATGTTGGTAGAATAGAAAGCGTAAGAGATCAATGACAATCGGACTGGTTTACAAATGCATCAATACACTATTTTCCTTTGGTTTTCATTCCGTTGTTTATTGGGAATTATTATTCATTGCGTAAAGGCGGTCAGTCCATTGATTTTACTGGAAACTCTAATTCTGTCATAAACTGCGCTGACTTACTCCGTTCTGTTTATATAAGATATTTTACTGTCTCTTCTACTCTTGACTGAAAATGACAGATAAAGCTACTTTTTGTGCACAAGTTATAGTCAGAAGTATGGTATTTTGTATAAAATGACTGAGGTATCTGTAGTAAAGTTTTGTGTAGGATTGTATTCTTTCTTACTGTTCCATTTGTATGCCTGTTTTGGAAAAGTAGATACTGTTATTGAGATCCATTACCTTACTGTCCTCAGCTGACGATATTCGACACTCATGTTTCAGATATCACAGTTTATTGGACGATTTAGATTCTTTTGGCAAATTTGCAAACGAAGATTCTTTCTGATACTAGCTATCTCTTACATAGTTTTGTCCTGTTATCTGTCAACTTCACTTGTCACTTGCTTGTTCACTCCGTTTCTTGCCGTATGCTGATCGTTTTGCATGAAAAAACCTTTTGAATGAATCAATTGAGGCACTTGACAAATCGGCGACGTTTCCGTCGTTCCTTGTATGTAATCGTTTCTCGTTACTTACAAGTGATGTTGGCAACGATCTGCGTTACTGACGGATCCTAACAGGAGTGACATTCGAATCAAGTATTTTCTTGTATGGGGGGGGCAGGTCGGACAGTCTCTTTTGATGTGACCTCTGTAATCACATGTCACTCGCATTCACTATACAAGGATTTCAGTGTTGCGAGAAGCAGTTCTTACAAAGCATAAGTCATGTGAGTGGATTCTACACAAAAGAATGTCACCCTACTTGTAAAATAGACAGGCTGCCAATCAAGGCTGTTTAAATTGAAATAAACTACCAGGTATGTTATTGCAAGATACTTATCAGCCGAAAAATTGTCCTTACTTGTTGAGTGACCACTGTGAACTTGCTTCTAAAAACAACACAGACCTATTGCGTTTGCACAACTTCTTGTCGAAAGTTCTCCACATATATGACCAGTGACCGGAACTTGACCTCAACATATCAGACAGGGAATCAGCTCTGTCGAGTATTCTCTATGGCCCTGCTTACCTGATAAACGCAAATGCATACGGTTAACCTTCTGTCTGAAACATGACTGATTTAAACCGTTTACGTCTGACTCGTCTTTTGTTGGTACACCTGACTTATCAAGCCGTATGACCAGACAATATTATCGTTTCTGTGTGTAAACTTTGTTATCAATCACCCATTCCGTGGTTGCAAAACTTTGCATTCAACCGAATTTTAATCAGGTTTTCGAGTTAATCACCTTTTTCGTGTTGCTTCACTCAGTTATCACTGGATTGAGACTTATACAAGATTGCAGCCGTTTGACTGTGACTGGTAACCTCTAGGTGATTTCTGACATTTTAAACGAACGTGAATATTTTTGCCGTGAGAGTCATTATGAAGCACACAGTTTTATAAAACAAAATATAAATGCTCCAATGTTTCCCATTGTCTTCTGTAATTCTAAAGTGGCGAATTTCTGTCGTTATTTCTCCCACATCAAAAACCTACCCTCGGAGGTTACCGTGAACCTTAGTAATTCATTTTTTATCTGGGTATTACGTTTGCGCGAAGAATCCTATCTCGCTTGTGGCTGTTACTGACGAGCGCTGGTTTACGGCGTGTAGTTTAGGGTTTAACTGCGTAAGTGGTTTGTGGGGCAACATTACTTACTAGCATGTATATGAGCACTTCCAACTCAGTCGAAGACATGTATATTGATCATAGTATATCATAAGGAGTATCCTATTACACGTTGACGATCACTGTCCATTGATCGCAGGTTACTTTCCCGGTAGACTTTTTGGTCGGCATCTTTCGGAAAGGGACGCTAGACTGGGAACTCGTTCTTGTTGGAGCTTCCATACGGTATATACTGCTGGAAGGTTGGCTCTCATCTCTGTTCTCTTGAACTAAACATGCTGACGATTGCACTGATGACTTCACCTTGAGCACAGCCGAGTTGTCATACATGAAAGCTAAACCATACTTTCTTGTGAGGAACTGTTATTGTATTATAGCTTATAGCTTGCGAATTACTTGTGCCGTTTATCCTTATTTCCATGGGGCTTATAGATCAGCGCAGACATTGAGAGCACTTACTGGAATTGTGCAGAATCAGTCTTTCTCAAGACCTTAGGCTACATTATATTATCTCGTATACGCGTTTAGCACCAGCGTCTGTTGTCCAAATGGTATGGTTTATGGTAACGGATCATCACATGTGCATACCTAATGGGCAGCAACAGCTCTAAAACTGAGCGTATGCTTCAACGGATTTTGATCAGGAAACACGTGCCGCTTATTTCCGTCTTAGTTTATCTTACTATATTCAACGGTAGATTGGATAGCGGTTTATTGGACATCTTGATTTAGTTATGACGCAATGACAAAGCTGCTCAGTTGATCACAGAAGGCTGTAAGTTTTTTTCTGCTGTCGATATCGGTATCATGACATTCAAAGGAGACGGTTGACGCTTAGAGAATTTGAGCGAAGAAGATCATGCAGGCTGTTACAGATGATGTCAACACAAAAATGGTCAGTAAAACGGTTATCGTTTGAGCCTACTGTCTGATGACTTGAGAAGCTCAACATTTTGCAAACATTTCAGATTTAGGATAGGTCGCTCCTTACCTAAAAGCTATTTATTCTCGGAATAAATCATGATAGCCGGTGATTCCGGACTGTTGATCAGACTAGTGAATGAATGCAATTCAATCTGATAACGGTTTTATTTAAATTTCTCAGATGGTCCTATGAAAGAGCTATTTGAACGAGTGACACCATGGGTCTGAAACATTGAAGTACCGCTCGCTTTTAAGAGCGTTGAGAACTTTACGGGTTCTAGCAATTCTGTAGCGTGCAATTCTTCCGCAATTTTTCTCCACATTGAAAGTTCGTCATTTTCTTGTAACGTGCTCTTTTTTAAACCTGCTCATCTCATAATGATCGGAGGTTTTGACCTCAGTGCTTACTGAGCCTCTCTTTTGTTGCTTAGGTCTATTGATTTGTTCCCCTGGTTAGCTTCCTACTTCTCCCGCTTTACCATTTCCATGTTTCCCGCATCAGTATCGTTACATCCTAATGATTAACGTTATCATACTTGTCCCTCAGACTGTTGCCTGCTTTTTATTAATCGTGAACTTATTTACCGGTCCCTATCTGTCAGTTAACTGCGCGTTATTTCATCTCACAACTTTATATGGTCGCTTCATGCGTCAACCTGTTTTCGTAAGATGGAAAGCGACCTTTTTGTGATTTACTTCTCAGTCTTATTTACGGCTCGCCTTTGGGTTATGGTTCCAGTAATATTCTGTAACACTGAATGTGTTTCCAGTCGTTTTTTGAGAGATTTACGTTAACACACAAACAAGAATATAAAACAATGTTGTGCTCTTTGTCTACTATCTGAGCACATGCAACGTCGTATATACAGTGGACAGGTATGTGTCACACATACATTCAATTGTATATGTGAGAGGCATAATGACAAGAAAAAATCAACTCTGTTGGTTTTGGTTAACAGAGATGTTTGTGGCACAATATTCAAAGTGACGATACACCCTAGCATGAAGACCGATCCATTGGAAGCGGTCATTGATTAATCGGGAGCATATTCTGGTTAACGATTGAGTGGTTTGGCTCTTTCGCATGTTGACTTGTCATTGAATTACATGGAAATGTACCGAATAGTATTTGATTTTCGTCCGTTACGCCGTACATCCAGGGGCACATCCGTTTCCATCAAAATCGTGCCTCAGTACCTTCACCGCGTTTGCCAGACTGACTTATCTGTAGTGTCGAACCAAACCAGATCGACTCTTTAAAACATGCTCAGTCAACAAGCGTACAATGTTACTGGGATTCGTCCTTATTGCTCACTGAAGGAATACTCTAAAATCTCAAAAACTTTGAACAACTTTTGGGAAGCGTGCTAAAATGGTCCGCTGGAAGTTCGAAGCTAACGAGAAGGGGTATTTCCTGTTGACCTCTTCTAGTGCAGGACATTTCTGAGATTTTCCCACTACTTCAGTCAAGTTAAAAATTTCAATTAGCCTCGTTATGATTTGTCAGTACTACTGTTAAACACATGATTTCCAATTCGTGACATATTGTGACAACCACATTTACGACCCACTAGGTGGTCTGACAGTTATTTTACAGCATGATTACAGTCTGTTTTCGAAAATCGGGCAGAGTTCTCCTTCTCAATATTGAAAGACTGCACACTGAGGCCTTCGATTTTCATTTTGCTTCGTAACAGACCTAATTGATTCGCTCACTGGTTTCCACCATCATATTGCAAACAGTAATATTTTCCCAATATTTCCAGTTCATTCCATTTGATTTATAATCAGAAATGAAGGTTATGTCTGTGCACGACGTTTTACCACAGACCAGTATTTTATGGCTGTTGGAGACACCGGAATCAATGCTGACCACGATGGTTTACCGGAAAGACCAGGTTTATGACGTGATTTGTCCTCCTAGAGACTCGAATAGTCTGACATGAGAACGCGGATCTTCACTGCAATTAAGTTTGCGTTTCGCAGTGCGCTACTCAGTGAAGTGATTCAATTCTGGATAAACAGATTGGGAATAACACAACGTTACGAGCAAGTTGTAATACTCCACGTTTCAACCACCTCGGGTGGTCTTCCCCAGGAGTGTTGTCTGTTTCTTTTGTATTCATTTTGTTCACGATTTCAACATATATGGGAGGTTTGCTTTTGTTGAATTAATTCCGTTCATTCCCATTGTAGATTCGGAGTCCTCGACGACTTTGTTTTGTACGACACCTAGTTACAGTTCATGGAGAAAAAATTCCATGGCTCCGAAGACTGTGCAGTCGATTTGCGTACCACTTAATGAATTCAGATGGGAGGATGAGGTTACCTATCGGGTACGTTGGCTTGATCTAACATCGCACTCTTAATCCGGCTTCATTTTCTGGGACTATTTCACTCTTACTCGTCTCTTCAAACTTGAAAGTCCTTTTCATGTTTTCCATCTACTAATCACAGTTTATCCCCTTAAATGCGTTTGAATTATATATTGATTACGTACCATACGACTCAGTTCTAAACGTGGGCTCACTCCGATTTTGCAATGTCTCTCATTTTGACTCCGATGTAAGCTTACATTTCGTATTGGGGTTTTTGGCGTGTTAACTCATATATTCACTTGGTATTAGCCACACATTTGAGGAACAAGGCCAATTAAATCGCAAATCGCTGTCCAAATTTGAACACGGTGTATTGTTGAAGCTGTCGAATTCAGGCTGCTTTACCCAAAACTAACCTATCGGAAGAGGCTTTTCAAGTCTTCACACCTATCGTAATTCCAAATTGACTCAGTTGGTAACTGACTTGTGCGATCCAGGCAAGGGGCGAGCGCAAAATTATAAACTAAGCAGTCCAGTGCTAATTGACTGAACAGTAAACAAGTCCCTTTGTCGTAACTTATCCATATCCCGAATCACCGCAACCGACCTTCATTATGATTGTGCCGGCCTGGAGGTGAATTATCTGAAACATACCTTTTCCCGCATGGAATTAATCCTACTTCCGTGAATAGCATTGGCTTAACAACAAAAATTAAGTGCTAAATGTTACTTTTGTACAGAAAGACAGACACTGTTAGGCTTTTTTGATCAGTTACTACATTTCCACCATTACGTGCCAAATAAAGAACAACCTGATGCAGTGAGGCCACGTTGATCGATTTTGGTTGAGCATACCAACGTGTTCTATCTCTTGACATCGCGAATGATGAGTAATAGAGGTATAGTTTTTTTATGTAGGTTTTCGTCTGAGAGCCTTCTTGCTCAAATGATTATGTTATCATCAACAGCCGGCTCACATTACCAAAGCCAAGTGGTTGGATAACATAGTGCGTGAATCTAACGTACTTAGCAAAATGAAAATTATAAACCGGTTACGTCAACACCCTGATGTAAGATGTGTTGCACAAGAACATTTCGTTCGCAGCTCATCAGGTAATTTTGCGAACTTAGCATACACAGTATACAATGGGGAAGCAAGCGGCTAGACGAAATCAATCTAGTCAGTTTTGAGACGGTCAATCAGGTGATCAAAGCAGAAGCAGCAAGATGCAACTGAAGCGTACTCATTAACAAAAAACATGAATTTGATGCAGCACAATAGAATTGCTGCGGGTCAAAAGGACAATAGGAGTCCAAAAATAGAGAGAGGTGGTTAAAAGCCCATACATATTAAGTGGGTGAGGTAGGATGCGGTTGGTAAATCCACACAAATCAAACGGAAGTTGAAAGAATGTACATCGATTTGCACTAATTAAAAAGACAACGCAGTACGGATTAAAGGATGACAGGGGTGGTGCATCGATTGTTAAACTGTATGGGAAAAACGTCAGTCTAACAAATCGGGTTTGGAGGAAATGCGAAAGTAAGATGGAATCAAAGTGTACCAGTTGCATTCTTACCAACATTGCGAAAGGCTAGTCACCAGCTGTTTCTTGGTGCACAGAGTGGGATTCGATCGATGTGTTGAGACGGCTTTCACAATATTGACAGTCTGTTTTAGTTTAGGTTTATAGAGTACTCTGAGGGCAGTCTTTGGGTTCGCTGATTGCCCGATCTGTAGAAATTGTTTTGTAATGGCAGTAACGGCACAACCTACCGTCTAACTCAAAAGTCATTTCGGTATGCGTTTGTTAATGCGTGCGTCAAAGTGTCTCCTAGTTTTGCCGACGGGCGCACCTTCTCAAGAAACTCAACAATATCGTTGGTTTAAAATGCAAGTTAGGAAAGGGTAAAGCGAACTTCATGTTTCTGAGAAAGTGCATTGAGAGCAACCGGTATCCGAGGGAATATTTCAAGTCACTACGACAAATCAGATTTAGACCAACATCTGAGGGCTTGAAACATATTGCCGGAACACATCTGCAAACGCTAAGTTTAGATATTATGAACCTGCAAGCTACCCACTCTTCGTTATTGCCAGTTGTCGACCAGTTAATTTTATTCTGCCGCATCAAGCATTAGAATATCTGTAGGCAGGCCACTGTCTACATGACCGTGAAACCGATGAACACATTGTCGCTCTGTGTTGAAGAAACGATGCCTAATTTCTCGAAGACTTTGGAAAATTCGAGGAATTTTTCCAATATTGTTTTAAGCAGAATCCAAAAGGAAGCGCTGGCAGTCAGGTTGAAGTTCAATATCCCACTGTAGGAGAACCGTCTGATTAACGTGCAGACACAATGTGAATGCCTGGATGATCAAATCGAGTCGCTAGAGTCTAGTTTTTACTGATGCTGTTGCTTGGTTTAAATCCAGGTTAGATGATCTACCCCATCAATACAAACGAACATCTGTCAGCCAGCAATGCCTACTAAGTAGAGAATACATTCATCAACTTAGAGAGCGGCTAGAACTGATTATTCCACCAGAGTTGTTCTGCTAAGTTGTGCAGACTACATCAATTAGATACAGTCTATCCTGTCATATACACCGTTGTCGACGCAGATCAAATAGATGCGGTGCAGAATATTGAACGCCATATGGACTGAGTTCTTAAAAACCTACATCAGAAGAGGCTGATCCATCAAACTAATCTCAAAAGACTGTTACCCAAAGGCAGTGTGACGCCAAGAATTGTGGACTTCCTAATACGCACAAACCTGGAGTGTCTGTACAGCCCGTATTATCTATGACTGTCCCCCCGTGTTGTCAAATTGCCCCGTGCCTGGTCAGTCTGACTAAACCCGTGAGATTCCAACTGGCCGTGTACAGCCTAAAGAACACTTGTGAAATCACATAGCTGATTTCCAACATCAACGTCAAACACTAGATAATGGCTTCTTTTGATGTTGGGCTACTATTCGCAAACGTTCCGCTTGACGAGGTTATTAATACTGTTTGTAATTACCCTAAGTTGACAGTTGGCATTTGCTTCAGTGAACTTCTGAAGCTGCTGAAAATATTTACATCCGATATGTAATTCGTGTGCAACGGTACTTTCTACAGACAAATGGATGGACTTACAGTGGTTAGTCCATTGGGACCTGTGTTAGCTGACATATTTATGGGTCACTTAAAACATTCAGTGTCCAGTGAAATTCGGAACACGGTGTTTTATAAACGATACTTAGACGACATTTTTGCTGCAATAGACGACCACTGGCAAGTAACAGCTTTTCACCAGCTGTTAAATAGTTTGCAGAACAAACCAACTTCCACCCATGAATTCAAACAAAACGGGAGAATATCCATCCTAGACGTTTCGCTGAAAAGACGCAAGGATGGATTGTTATCCAGACGTGTATCGCAATTTCACGTGGACAAGACAGTATCTGCAATTTAGGAGGTTCGAACCAATTACACCAAATCTAGCCCTCGTTAAGAATATGTTTCACGGAGTCCGACATAATGTGACAGACCGGGCACTCAGCGGAACCAAAGACCGCCCTCAGAGTACTCTTTAGACCCAAACTAAAACAGACTCTCAATATTGTGAAAGCCGTCTCAACACATCGGTCGAATCCCACTCTGTGCACCAAGAAACAGCTGGTGACTAGCCTTTCGCAATGTTGGTAAGAATGCAACTGGTACACTTTGATTCCATCTTACTTTCGCATTTCCTCCAAACCCGATTTGTTAGACTGACGTTTTTCCCATACAGTTTAACAATCGATGCACCACCCCTGTCATCCTTTAATCCGTACTGCGTTGTCTTTTTAATTAGTGCAAATCGATGTACATTCTTTCAACTTCCGTTTGATTTGTGTGGATTTACCAACCGCATCCTACCTCACCCACTTAATATGTATGGGCTTTTAACCACCTCTCTCTATTTTTGGACTCCTATTGTCCTTTTGACCCGCAGCAATTCTATTGTGCTGCATCAAATTCATGTTTTTTGTTAATGAGTACGCTTCAGTTGCATCTTGCTGCTTCTGCTTTGATCACCTGATTGACCGTCTCAAAACTGACTAGATTGATTTCGTCTAGCCGCTTGCTTCCCCATTGTATACTGTGTATGCTAAGTTCGCAAAATTACCTGATGAGCTGCGAACGAAATGTTCTTGTGCAACACATCTTACATCAGGGTGTTGACCTTTTTCAAATTTATCGATGTGAAGCAGCGTTGGGAACTCTGGCTTTAGTTGTAAGATTCGAAAATCAGAGATTGGTATATGTTAGGCTCTGCACTAATTGAAGCCTTGCAGTTTAATGGATTATCGAAATATTCGTTAGTTGATTGTCTTGTCACAATTTCAAGCTATTGTTTAGGTAATTCAATCTCACTCATGCTGGACTCAGTCCAACTTCCGCTGTCTCTTGTATTGTTGTATTACGTGTTATCCCATGAGTATTCTCTGTTGTCTTGCCAGTAAATTATGTTGATATTGAAAATCAGCCTGTGTGATTACTTCTTTTTACGGAGGTTGTTGGACACATTAGCGAATTCACCTAGCCCTCGCGTGATAATATTAGACCCAAGTTGCCACCAACCACCCTCTCGATCGCAATGTTTTGCCTCAACTCTGGTCTGACTTAAAACGTTGCCAAGAACATGTGCCCGCCTGAGCTGTCCGAAGAAATTCAGATCGGTTAAGCCTTTGATATTAATTCTAAGCTGCATACCTATGGATTTACTTGCTAGGAACGAGCCCTAACACCCGAAGGTCTAATAAACATAACGCACCCATTCCAGCAGTCCCACTTAAACAACGTAACTTTGACGTTCATTCTTGGGCTGTTCAACTGTGGTTTATCCAAATATTAAATTCCGATAGACTTACGGTTTCGGTTCAGTTTTTCCAGAACACGCAATTCACCATTGCTTCCCCTTCTGGATTGGGTAGTTAGTTGATGCAGTCCTGTAAACGTGAAATTAGATTAGCTCATATTCGTCGGTTTTCTGCTCAACTTCATAATGAAAAAACACAATTACCCTCTGGTGGTTGTTTTAACACCACCGCACTCCTGCCATGGAGGTATCGATCCTGAGCTCGCTATAGATTTGCCGACTGTTCATGCTTCATCATGTTGGGATATATATTTTTCCCTGGAATAT
>QNGE01003663.1:62468-78599 GCA_008508345.1 Paragonimus westermani | reverse complement strand
CTCGGCGAACATATCAGTACCAAAGATTTAAGGTAGTTGAAACTCTTCTGACGTCTGTGTGTGTTCATCAGCTCGGTGAGCTCAGCTACATCTGACAGTACACTGACTAGGAATGAGAGAAAACGTCGATTTGTGATCACACACTGGAAGAAATGAATATGTTCTGCAGTGATCTTTTTGTCACGCAACACATTCACTCTTTTTTCTTCAATAATCGGTTTGCGAAACTTCGGTTGTAGGGCAAACAAACAGATGCGTTTGTGTAGGTTCATGAGAAGAAAATGTATCATCTACTCACTTCCAACGGAAACGATTTCCCTTGCAACAAATGTTCAGACCCACGTGCGTTCTGGAATCCCCAGTGAAAGTGTATTTGCACTACTTCGTATTGTGGTGTCAAATTGTTCGTGAGTGACACAAACCAAGTGTCAGAGGGAAACAAAATTGTGGCTGTGAGATAAACGAGAGTGAGTAGTTCCGCATAAGTGTGTAAAAAGTGGCCAATCGTGATGTACTATTTGTGCAAACAAAACGGTCAGTCCTTCGTTTTGTTAACCAACCAGCAAAACTCCTCATGTGTATTAGAACGAAAATAGCAAGGGAAAAACAGCTATGCGCGCATCAGTAATGTATGAACTAAATTAAACTGCTTGTGGAATTGAATTCTTGTTGATTGCTTACAAAGCAGTTTGTATAGACAAGGTAAAAATGGACTGAAAAATGTTCAAACAAACAATCGTTGTATTACATAAGGAAATTTCAGCTCACTGAGCGCGTGGTTCTTATCTTAGACTATTTGGTCCATCAGTCATGTTTCTCGACAAACAAAATATGTGCTTCATTTAGTTAAACTTTAGGACAGTATTATACTGATGCTTGCTGACTATATACACCACTTCCACTTCTGCCGTCTTCACTAAGTGAAAAAGATTAGTGACACGGCTAAACATCGAAATCATCAAATAGCCCCATTGATTATACGTGTATTATAGAAACGACTGCATTAAGATGTAGCTGACAGACTCATTACCTTCAAGTCATGTTCATTACCGGGGATTTATCGGAAGAATTTTGTAGGAATTTTTTTAACATTCCAAGCACCAAGATTGCTCGATTCTCTAAAAACCGTTGCCAGAGAAACGAAACGTTTTCAAGGACGAACAACAGCATTTTACGGTATTCGTCCAACTGAGGCAAACTTGAAGAATCCAAGCCACCCTGCGCACATTTATTTTCGCAAAGGACAAACTTTGTACCGGACGCAAGGTTTACAACAGAAATGTTTAGAACAGACCGAACGATTAGACTGCGACCGCGTCCCACTCGTCATTGTACATCCGGAACAGGAATGCATTTCACGTACGAAATGCGCTCATTGTTAGAACTGAACCGGCATACCACCTAGTAATTAATACTGTTTACTATGTTCGTCACACCTATTGAGCTCACACAAGGCTTGCTACAGAATTGCACGTTATTCAGAATTCATACGTCATACAGGTTTTGGTTGAATGGTTACTTCCACCTGTCGGCCGATCACGATCGATGTGTACAAGAAGGAATGGAGAGACATGAGCCTGCTGTGAATAAGTATAGAAATAAAACAATGGGATGATACAATACAAAATACTGTCTATTAGTTGTTCGTCTCTAATCTTTGTAAACAATCCCAGCTGGAAAGAATAAGTAAGCTCCAGCCAGAAAAAAAGCAAACCGTATATTTCCAAATTATTCGGAAACTAGAAGAGCAATTGCACCCAGCCTGTTCTGGGTGGCAATAATTGCCTAAACAGAACCGACCATCGAGAACGTCTACAACTCATAGCAGTGAATCTCTTGAAGAACTAAGTTGCTTTTATAAAAAGCAATCTTCGTCAATGACTCAAACAACACAAACTGAACATACAGCTGAATACGACGCTGTTCAGTAAAGCGTACAACCCGCTGTGTAAAAAGCATTGTAGAATGACACTGCGTTTTGAACGACGCTTAGAATAACAAGTTGGCTGGTGAATAGGTGCAAAACGTACTTGCAGTTAACTACCGATCGTCACCGAGATCTGCAATGAGGAGAACTTTGGAACTAGGAGGGACATTGTGGATGTAATGCCACAAATCTTTAAGAGCGGATGTTCATGTCTCATTCTATTACCGACTGTGTCCTGCATTTGATTGTAGATTTAACGGAGGCTCTGACATGTTACCAGAAGCATGCAAACGTCTTGACAGTAAGGAGACAGGAATTTTTTTGGACGATTGCTCAAGCGTTCGCATGTTCATGTCACCAGAAAACGTATACTAAATACATCGACAGTGTTTTAATTACAATTTTGAGGGAATCTTTTTGCCCACGCATCATACATACTATGGATATCGTTAGTGTTTCTCATAAGTACAATTGCCGAATCATAGCTTACTTTACAGTCGATGACATCCACTAGGGAAGGGGTGACGAATATCACAGTGCTTGAAGCGAGCATCATGAGACCCTCATACAAGTAAATAGGGTGGTTGGATTTGACGGCAATTGATCCTGCAATATTTGTGACCTACTAAAAAGTGTGTAATCGGATTTCAGACATCACATTGAACTTCGTCCCAACAAGCATCTTGATTGTTCAATAAATGTGATCCCTTGTAAAACAACGACTGAAGGAATAAAAAGCTCTGTTTTCCGACAGAATATTAGCAACGAAGAAATCAACCGGACTACAGCCATTTTCGAAGAGACTGTACGCCACAACATTCGATGGAGCCACTGACTGATGTCCCAAATTAAGAATGCACAAGAACCTTGAGCGGACGACCACGGTTTTCTTGACTGTCGTTTATCATAATGCAACATTTATGTACCAAGTAATGCACAAACCCTGACATTGATAATTGTGACCTAAACGCGGGCGATGTCTTATAAATAGAGCAACACGTCTCTAAAGAGGAGTTTCAATCGCAACCTAAAAATACTAGTGAGCATGATTACCTCAGTCGAATCAATGGCGTGAACAGGAGTATAAGTTAATCAAGTCATCAATACTTGTGTTGAAAGCGAAAGCCTCATTCACCTACAAAAGTGAGATATCTGTAGACAGTCAACTACTGGTTTTAACAAAACTAAACGCGTAGTCGCTGAGGAAGCGTTCTATGGGAGTTTTATGGCATTCTTCTAGTAATTTTAGAAATGACGGTATAATCACTTGTCCCGTTACAGGGGAAATTCAAGCGGTTGTTTGGAACCTAATATGGGCAAGACACACAGTTGGTGACTAAAATATCATCAAGCATGACTCTAGTTCCGTTTGACTGTGTCTAGAGTGCTGTATTTGCATGAATAAGTTAGGACAAATTATTGCAATTACGTGATGCGCACTCCACATGCAGCCTGTACAGTTCCGACGAGGCGTCCTCAATAAATTCAGACACAAAATCAGATTCCATCAGTTAGTTACCTATCGAATGCATTGTTACCGTAATCGGTGAAAATGTTATGGCAACGTTTACGCAGCACTAGTCCATTCACGCGTTCGATGCCATCGAGAGATCTGTGACATAAATAGTGGTCGAACTGTAAACAACACAACGTCAGTGTCGATAAACCGCCACTTCAACTGAAGATCCATTTTTTGTAGTATCATTTAATGACGAATAGCCACAATGTACCGTCTGGTTTTTCGTTTGCCTACAGGTTTATCGAATAATTACAAATGCTGAAATTGCAATCATTTTGTCAAGTCTATGATCCGGTTGATTTGTGCGCGGAAAAACATATAGTAAGACTATATTACGTCCATCCCTTCTTACCTGAATGACCATTATTCATCACTGTATAAGGCTTTTGAGACCAGCTTGCTTCATTTCCTGGAAACAATCGAACTGGAAGCAACATAGAGGAATACTGTGCGTTTGAGTTGTCAATATCAACCGGGGATTGATATAGGCCCTTGCAACTCGCAAAATTAACAGGCCAGTGGGTTTCGTCAGTATGCTCGTTAGTGTATGACCATTCTGAGAGAGAGAAATAAATGTCAATCGAATTAACGGAATTACTTTCATTTAAGCACAGATCAATTAACTACTTAATCTCGGGTATAAGTAACTGTGAAAACACCTCATTCTGGTCCTTCGGTCAAATCATGCTACTCTTCAGTTTCTGGCCACTGAATTTGTATTCCCAAATTTGTATTCGCAGTCTATGTTAGCCACATACGGAGAGCAAATTTTAAAAAAGGTTGCCTGCATTTAAATCGAAAATTGTGTGCATTTTATCACAGTTCCTAGATTCCGTGTTTGTGCTCTAGTCCGTCTTTTTGAAACTAAATACCATTATGATGTTGAACTAATCAGTGGTGCGCACCCTTTCCGCTACCGGTTCACGTTCTTATATCGCAACCACCACAACTACTACACTACTGGATTTGTAGTATTCAAACTGATTTGGTATGCATTACTCAGCCCAAGTGTTTTCGGGACAGATATAGTGCATCTGGTAATCCTGCAACAAGATTACCCAGTTAAATCGAAGACGCTCATTTTACCTACGTTCAGAAAAGACGATATAGCGAACCATCTTATTCTCGGCTATACATCGTTAGGCCAAATACATAACATTTATAAGAAAAACATCGTCGTCTCGGCGAAACAAGGAGAGGTAGTACTTTCAGTTAGGGTCAAACACTTCATCAACACATGTGGAGCTAACGGGCATGGCAAGCTCTGAACCTGAACCAAGCGTTTCTGTGTATACAAGGATGGGTTAACCAGTTGGATTCCGATCGTTTCAGCTGTGGCTTGCCACCCTTAATTTAACAAATCGGACGGAAATAAGAGACCGGGTTAATGGTGCGAATTGACGAGATGTACCACAACTGCGCTGCTAATTGTCTTGGTGACTGCGCCATTGATCCAGACTGAATGATACTCACGTTCACTCGAGCGCCTAGTCGTGCGACTCACGTGACTGGTGCCACGGCAACAAGTAAATCAGTATACACAAAAAGAGGCCACAGGAACGGACATTTTAGCTGTAGAAACAAGCCTGGAGTAGAGTGGAGATTGAAGCGCAATTTGGTAGCATAGAATGTTTTGCTGACAACAGTGTTAAGTACCCTGGTCAATGTTTCAGCAAGCGTGCAAACTATGAGTGACAATAAAATGTGCACCGTTTTCTTTTTTCACAAGGGCACCTTGTCCTATTTCTTGTGACGTTGCATAGTCATGTCTAAAAATCGTTCGGGGTAGACTTTTTGCAAGAATACTGTGCATAAGAACGACATTCCATCAAAAATTCTATCCTGTGTACATATTCTCATATTTCTTTTCCGCCTCACAGGGACAACGCTGCTGAAATGGATATACTGCCCATTCCAGGTGTTTTCCAGTAAACCTCGGATTGAATAGATCTATCAGCATGGCACCGGATGAGTGCGTCCAGGAACGCTAGTACATCGTTACACTAAGCTTCCAGTGTATATCTTACGTTTCTATGGGCCGAGTTGAAAATAACTAAGATATTCGTTTGGTTAGCATTTTCACGAGCTATGTACATGACATCTTCCACGTATGGCTTATGAAAACTACACCCATGGGAAATGCAAGTTACACTACTAAGGCAGACCGATACGGTCATAATTTTTCCTCACTGCACCTGGATAAACGTTGACTGAAATCTAATCACTGGGCCCTACGATTTATTGTTTACAAATTAAAACCAACCAGTTCGCTTTAGAATTACAGGTCAACAGCTTATTGCCCCCAGTTATCTGACTTTAATCTGTCATCTATGCTAAATGTTGATCGACTGAAGACTACACTGGTTAACCCCTGTTATCAATGTCAACAGAATAATCCAATCTCCAAAACACTCCTTAACATTAAAACATCACAGTGGCAGGAAACCTGAGCAAAAGCGACACAATTGTTCCCTTCAAACTGAACAAAGTTGTTGGCATTGCCCCCTTCAGTAAAGTAGGTTACGTAAAAAAACGCACACCACACTAGACGATAAGAACAAATTCCAGAGGATGGGGAATGAGGAAGAAAAACCCTGCAAATATAGGTGTTATTGAGAATGCTCCATAAAACCAAACGGGATGATTGACTCACTAAATTTCGAGTGTATCCGTCTCGATGAAGCAACAATTCCCAGGCATTATGGATTACCAAAATTTCATAAAACACGTGTAACTCTTCGAGCTATTCTAGACACGTGCAACTCACTACTCTGGGGACTTTTGACGACCACCTAATTTCACATACATCGTGTTTGATTACTGGTGAGTAGTAATGGATTTTTCCGAGTTTCCGTGATTACCACTCATCTTCGTTTGCGTATTCTCATCACAACTAATTCTCTAGTCAACTCCTTTTGAGATAGCAGGATTTCAAGTTGTCTGGTGCCTGAATTCATCAGTGGGTGATATGCGCTGCCAAACCGAGCAATTAACTCCAAACTTCATGCTGTTGCGTTCAACTAATATCGAATATCAATCCAGCTTGTCAAGTAATTATTCCACTAAACACACATTTAACTGACTGGATGTTATAGTCACTTCAGTAGTTATTGGATGTGCGAAGGGTGAATGAGGATGATATCGTTTCGGTAAATGTAGTCGGATGTATTTTTAAGTCACCAATGGGGTTTTGTCACTTCCACTTCAGATAATCTTATTGATCCAGATGGATCTAAAATTAACTGAGCTTAACATCTGTAGATGAGGTTGTAGATGATGTGTTTTCTGATTAAACGTTCACACCGACAATCAAATGTGGTGGTCCTACTGGTCAACACTTTGACAAGCAACACGCTCTCTAGTCGTATCAACCTGTTCCACGTAGTTCGGTTACACTTTAAAAAACATCGTAAGATAATAACATTCAGGTCACCTACTCATACTAGCACAGCAAAAAAAAATGTGATCGTGCAAACTACATGCTGCACAGCACTATAACCTGAACTTTCATACGATTAATATCACATTTCAAAATAATATACAAAAAAATCTTCCGTCTGCTTTAAAACTCCTCGACCTATGACACTACGAGATGATAATCTGGGATTAGAATCTAGGATTACAATGATCAACAGATATAAATATCATTGCTGAATCTGTGAAATGGGGACAGAGCTTGAACATACCAGAACTGGTCCAAACTTCCGCAAGCAGCAAACTGAAAAGAACCAGGGTCCATCTCAGGTTAGTCAGCGTCATTGATTCAGACCGGCGTGTTGAACTAGAGTGAAAAATTAACACAGTTGTATAGTGTGTAAAGCTGAATTAAAAACAGAACTCATATTTTGAGGAAAAAAAGATGTACAAGCAACATATGTATGTGATTGGATGCATAACTTGCAAGCGTTCTCTAATCTGAACCTGAAGGATCACACTTCTAATTAGGTTAAGTAATACACACATGACCAGCTTTTAACCATAGAGGTATCAGCATTTTTCTCGCAGTTGTTCAGTTAGCACGGAGAACATTGCGTTTGCTAATTGATGGCAGCTAGTATTTAATGTGGGATATTGTCGTATTACAGATAACTGTGAATAATAACACCAAATATTATGAAGATGCAATGACTGGAATCGTCAATGTCTGAAGAACTGTTTCTCGCACAGTATTTATTTTCTTCTGGTTAATTACATACGTGATATTATTGCTAATATGATGCAACTACATCATGAAATGCCATATTTTCTTGAGTTATTGGTCCGTTCTCCCCGGACTAGCATATAAACCTGACCTCAGAACGCAATTCTGTTGACTGATATTTCGTGGCAATGTAGGCTGTTCGGACTCCACAGTATTTGTCAGTTTTGACTATTGAATACGAGTTGGAAGCACGTACTTATCAGATACTTATGTTAGAGCATTCGAGGAAAGAATGACCAGAGTATTTTTGAAAAATCGTGTACAACCGAATGTGTATGGGCATAAAGTTGAGAACGAAAAAAGATGGCCACTGAACAGTGTCAGAACTTTCACTCTTCACTTTTTATTGATGTTATTTAAGTAGTCTCTTATTGATGACACACTGCAAAATGAGATGTGAGGTATCACAGTTACAATCAGGTATTGGGGGAGTGCGCGGAAATAAACGATAACTTATTTTGAACAAACCACACAAGAAAGTATGCGTCGATAAAATTTTTATAGATTCATTTTCTTGGAGACTGCAGACATTTTCAAATACATGTCGGATTTGGAATACGTGTACAAGAAAAAACGGTATTCAGTCGGACCGCTTGCAGAAGATTCACAAAAGAACCTTACTTTCAACGAGTAATTATCTTCATCCAATATATTACGCCTACATTTAACAAATATCTGTTAGCAAACTCTGAATTAAGTATTTACAACTGTGCTGTAACTTCGTAAAAGTCGTGTATTAAGGCGGTTTGTCTAATGGTTTATGTTTAACTACCGTTCTAACCATAGCAAATAACGTTTACAACTCAGACCTACCAACTACTTCTGATAATCTGTGAAGTTTCACTGTAAACATCCGTTTAAATACTACAAGGTCATTGATGTACATCGCCCCAACTGCCTGACCAATGGAAGTTAGCTACAGGGCAGATATCTGCCAATCAAAATAGCTGAGTATTTTGCACTATTTTTTGTAGTTATCGCATGATAAGCAACAATGCTCGACCAATCATAATGATCGGTTGTTTCATGGAACACGAAGAACCTAAGTTACAACGTTTGATATCACATCACTCGTTAACGGATGATCTATTTTGAACGAATATCTAGTATCCTGGAGCGCATAACTTAAACTCAAGCATTCACTAGACAGTTTATCTGCTGAGCCTAAATAAGTTTGATAAAACGTATGGACGGAAAATCTACGTCAGAATTGCGTGTTTGAGACTTTTAGCACGACACAACAAAGAACTATATTAACGCTAGAGTTCGAGATTTATATCCTATACGTGCACAACTCTAGGTGTTTATGGAACCATATTTTTCATCGTGAGACGGATACGGTTCGATTATCAAAATGTGAGTCCAAGCAGTCTGGAATATTAGACGGATTAATTCATTTTGCCGATATCGAAACCACTTACAGATTGTATCAGTCACACGCGAGAGAAAATGGTTGCGGGTTCAGCAATCTTTACAATGAATCAGCCTTCCCTGCTTTTAAGTCACCTTGTTCAGTAATAAATCGATAAGATTTTTACAAACTGCTGATCAGTATTGTCGACAGGAGAACCAAGTGTCGCTATCAGAATTTCGGTGGATTCCGTTATTTTGATATGCAGCTTCACTATGGCTTATTAACGAGCATTAGTGATGAGAAATTTTGCAAGTATCACTTGACTGTCAAGTCATGTTTATGACCCTTTTGAAAAGAATCTTTTAACTGAAAAACGATTTCGATCAGTAAATTACAGCATCCGACTTGTCATTGGATGTTGTCTTTTTTCAATTCTGTGCTTTATCATCCTACCGGTGTTTACACTCTGACGACGCCTAACGGTAACTAGAGCAATGATGATAGTAGTAATTCTGTTCACCCATCAAACATAAAACATCAGCTGCTTTGAAAAGCTAAATTTCTAAGCGATTCAACATGCGTTAACAAACAGGTACAAACTATTCCCCTAGAGCATTAATAAATTAGATAGTTTGAACGCATTCAGTACGTGCATTTAACAGCCTCAACTGAAATATAGTCACCATTCATACAGTAATTTAACATATCTTAGACTTTACAGTCAAGTGACGAACAAATCGGGTAAGGAGAATGGGGTGCGTATAAACAAACTGTCGGATCAACGGAATTCTCACTTTAACCTAGAAAGCTGTTAGGAGTAAAACAAATAGTGAACACTGAATACTCTTCAATAATTCACGCAATGCAGTTGTTGATCTTAATGTAAGCTGGAACATATCTGCCGGGGTGTCGTCCCTAATTTTGACAGTCAGTAGTTCCACAGGAAAAGTCCCGTTAGTCAAAATCCCGACAGTTCATGAATCCTAGAATTTACGCTTTGACGGCTAAAAGCTATCCAATTCGTAATCTCAATGGCAGAATTCGACGATATCTAGCCAGCACAAATGAAGATACATGAAAATTACATAATTAGGGTTGATGAATTTTAGGCTTTTATTGAAATAAAACGTTATGTGTAATGTCCCGGAGACAGCACCAGTGCGTGATATTAATTCAGGAACTTTTCCAGATAATGTTTGTTTTATTGGTTGTCGTTTGAAACGTTTCGGTTTTTCACTTGTGCATTTTTAATACTAAATGTCCACAAACTGTTTATACTTCACCAATAAGGAAATGTCTACGTCAAGTTTACTGTTTCCGTCTAAAATAGAACTATTCCATGGATTTCTCCCATTTTGAATTTTCGGGTAAACTACCACTAACAAAAGTGATCTTGGTTTGTTCTAATTGACAAGTTTGTGCCTTTAAAACGTTTGTTTACTAAATTCCACCTAAATCGAACCTAAGGAGGCGGGCCTGAGCATCATTCACGCGTGTGTCTCAACGATTACCTTGAACTATCTGCACGGCCGATGGTTCGCACAAACCATTTCTTTTGTTCCGCCTAGGTATGCTTTCAAACTACAAATAAAATCATCTGTTAAAAAGTATGATTGAAGTTTCGGGTTATAAACTCACCCTATGGAAAGAGATGGGGAAAATCTTGAGCGCCTGATTTTCAGACAGGCTTATAAAAGCGGTGGTTGAATTGTGATCAGCGAACGTTACTTAGATAGTCGTTATCGGTTCTTACATGTGGCCAGAATTAGCACGACTGCTGAAGATTACTGCTGTCTTAGTATGCACATTAATGAACCAACTAATGGTGTTCATTCGAGAGTGCCCAAGATTTTTATGGCTGGTATGTTGACTCAACAGGATCGTTGCCCTACATCATGGCAAACTGTTAGGAGTTCCAACTGTTGAGATTTTGAACCGTCGAGGTTTCGAGCATTCCAGATTCTGAACTGACCAAAGTTTGAATTCTTAGAAGTTCAGATGTTCTATATTTTGATAAATCCTCACTGCACACGTGATAATTTTTGGACACTTGCATTTTGTAGAGACAAATAGCGGCAAAAACTTCCATTTTCCACACTTTACAACCAGTTCCTCTGGACAACATCTGTTTCTGTTCGTTACGACATCAGTTCTCCTTACAGATCTAATTGAACGCAACTGCTGAATATATTATCTTACCAACTGCTATAGAGATATGTAAGCGATTTGCACTCGAGAGATACATTTTGCGACAAACCTGATATTTCAGTTTTCACTATACTCGTATCATATTTCACGGTTTGTCAACAAATAGCTGAAATAGACCGAAAATATGTCTCGTGTTAAAACAGTCATGTTTCTCATAGTTATGAGGCAATATTGTAGCGTTACATCTAGCGTCCAGTCCGCATGGCAACACGTCGCTCGCGTTTTTTTGTGCGCAACAAATTGTGGCACATGGATTCTGGCATTGTGACCAACCTCTATCGGTCGATGAATAGAAAAAATACTCTCTCTTTCTAGTGCACTAGTACTCGCACGAAAAGTCTTTCCTGTCGTTAGCATCGTTCATTTGTACACTTAAACTGTGGTCAAAATAACGAAACTAAAGTTTCTATTCAAGTAAGTCGTTCATGTAGCCAGTGCACGCGGTCCAGAAGTGGTAAAACGGTCTCAGCAACGGAAAACTCTGATTTGTGTTTAGGTCAGTGCGACACACGCGGCCGAAATGTGTCTATTATAAATACAGCAGAGACTTGTCAGCTCCAAGGGAACAGGTTTTATAGTCGGACAAAACCGGACAACTCAAATCGTTTATGGTGAGAACTTTTTCTATGTGATTCTGTCCATTCGTATATTCCGCATATTCCGATTTGGCACGCCTTAATTTGCTCAAACCTGAATTAGTGGCAGTTCGTTTGCGCAACACTAACCATTTATATCCGAAAACCACAACGGTTCGCAGAATGAGCTCAGCGATGATGATGATGGTGATGCTCACTATTAATCTCTTATACAACTGGCGATTTTTACTCAGGTTAGATCCACGCGCTTAGCCAAAAATTCACTCAGGTAAAGTGAACAATCAAAGTTTCTGTAACTTGTGTTAAACTGATTAGGAACAAGTAAGTCTACATGTAAATGTGTAAGTAACTTTTATTTATCGACCAACTTCAACAGTAATTCAAGTTATGTGCACTCATGATGGAAAAAAAAAGATAACTACAGTGGGGAGATTTGGAATAAATTGTATGAATCCCACTCGAAACCAAAATTCATTAATAGCTTCCTTCTTGTTCGAAACCCAAACCGAAGTTCACAGAGTAGTCCTGCCGGTATTAGACAGTGTTGATTATAACCCGTTCTGTTTAATGAACCGAAGCTTCAGTAAACCTTTTTCCTTGTAGGTTTGCCAATGAAAAACGCTACCATTGGTGATAACATATTAGCTGTCAGCAATCCTGTTCAGCATCCACATAAATACGAGAAATTCCACTGTTGAAAGAGGAACAGAGTAAGCCCAAATAAACATTTATTTGTTAAAACTGTGCTCAAACGCTCAAAGTTTCACGATCAATGTGTTAACACCATGCAACCAAACAACCAAAGTATAAATTAAATTCTCTATCAGTCATCGGTCTTAATACTGAGATAGTTTCATTTTGACCACACTTCACTTAAGAAGTGTAGGACCTCATTTTCTGATGCCCCAATTTTTTGGCGTTCAAAGGACTTCCCTGGTCAAATATTCGTCCCATTGCAGTTCTACCATGAGCACCCGTTCAGAAGATCCTTATTTCATTCTGAAGACCACCAAGTTGTGTCAACCGTGTCCATATTTCGGCAAACAGTGTAATTTGTGTGCGCAATCCCTAAGTGTCCTGATTCAGGCGTAATGACGTCGAAATTTGTGCGCAGCTTTTCTCAACAGTCAACTCATTGTGTATCATGCGCGCTCTCTATAGTAGTCCGGTTGAAGATAAACTTCAGTTGGTTTTCATGGATTTTGCCCAGCTTTGGCAGGCTTCTTCGATTAAAAGTGGTATTTCCAAATATATTTTTATCACGGTACACTACAGAAGTATTCCGAACTACTCATTGTTATTTTGTAGGAGTTCTCGTATGTTAGTGGATTAAAAAGTTTTTGAAATGCTAGACTGTTATAAGTAATCTAAATACCTTAGTATGGAATGAATTACATTTGTTCCCCCTCATATTAGACCGACTGTACAATTCAGCGTTTTACAACAATACAGTATAGTACTACGTTGATAGTACTTGCTATCTGAATAACTCACTGAATTCTTAACTACAGGTAAAATTGTGTTGTCCCTTATTGCATGGGAATTTATGCAGGTAAAAACTATCATGAAATGCAAAATACTGCTAATTGAAACCATCGATAAAAAGTAAATAACAGTGAGGTTCGCTGTTGCGCCTAAACACCCAACTCGGCATCTGTGGTTAATATCCACTGTGAGTTTGATAATCGTCATAGTATATCGATGAACTTTATAGCATCTTCCTCTTATGTAAAAACAGATGAAAGCTGCCTCACAATCTGTTGCTTTCGACATGTTTTCGTTAGGTAACTCTCATCACTCATACTCACTTAATCCCTAGAAGCATTGACGTTCTAAGCAACAGGCCATTATATTCCCTAGCTGTTGAATACAGTAATACAAACCAGAGTCACTTACCCAGAAAGTGATAGACATTTGCTCTTACGTTTTAATGTCGATGCATTCGAAAAGAGAAGTTGCCAACACAACAGAAGGAAACATGAGGACGAGTGCTAGAAACCCGGCGTCAGAACAAACTATCCAAAAACTACTTTCAGGCAAATTGCCTAGCCCGCTACATTGCAAAATGTAGGCGTACCTTGCATTAAATTCAAGTGGGAATTAATTGCTTGCCGTGGTCGAAACCAAATTTACGAACATTCTCATAAATTGCATTGAACAAATATCATGTTATATTGAGTAGCGAAAGGATGTTGATAAACAGTACGACAATAACGAATTGATAGTCCAGAAGGACAATAACGGTTTTTCTGATGTTGACTCACAAAGTAACCCCTCCAGTCAACTATCCTCCAAAAAAGGCTGACATCATTGAAGAATTGCAAGTACCTTTGTATATGAGTTGATGTCACTGAAACCGATTCAATTCTCGCTTTCTTCTCTCATGAACAGAAAACAGCAACCGAAAACAGTTACATTCTTGCAGGCGACTGCAACTCTATGGCCGGTGATATCCTCGTCATCAGAACGGTGAGTGAATAAACTGGACCATATGCTTGCCATCCACGACAAAAAAATTGCCAGACTACGTCAATACACATTCATGTTACATTAATATAGCGTAATATACCGTCGCTTTCTAACCTCCAAACGGAACAACCCACAGGACTGCAGTTCAGTTGGAACTATACATCCAACATAATTGTATCTATTGTCTAGAGCAAAAAAGTGTGACATCATTGCTGAGTGGAATAAATATGGCAGATAGCACACTCGAATACCATGTTTAGTTTAAGAATGCTATGTAAAAATGATCGAATAAGGCAGCTTTAAAATGGTTGTTGTTTTTACCGATTCGCTACCTGAAGCCTTTTAGGTTAAATAGATCAAACGACTACGTGCTGAACAAGGTAAACCAAAAATTTCACCATTAACCAGTGATGCAACTAAGCGGTTTCCATTGCAATCCTGAGAGCGTAATGAAAGCACTAGACTCAGTAGTAGTAGTGTGTTGAGCGATAAAAAGCAACACACAAAATCTACGTTGCGTTGCAGTCGATTGAAATGCATACTTTCCGGGGACCTTTGGCAGGCAGCTGATTCCAGTGCACGTGAATGATCGTGAAGCTTCACGTGGATGTGCGCCCGGACTGATTTACGCTTTCGCTATTGCCTGGCTCTTTCTCGTTGACAAAGTGCGGGCGCCGACATGCTCGTTTAAGCTAGGGTATTTCAGCTTAACTGTTTAACGTTTATACAATCAGTTGACAAGGTAAACAGCCAGCTGTATCTTCAAATCAACGTGGAATAATTGTCGTCATCATGATAATGCAGGTCAATATCCAGGTGTCATAACATTGAGATAATAGGAGATAGTTAATTGCATAAAACGGTGTTTTATATTAATTTGGCAACAGTTGAGGAGATGTAGGGAAATCAGATTGTGAATTACCAAGTTATGGCCACGAATTTCTTAAACGAATTCTAAAATAGCTCATATAACGAGTATGGTAGGCCAGTATGTAAAATGGTATTCCACTCCACTTTAACATCCAATTTACTTGAACGACCCACATCGTATGCTTTGCTTACAGACTACAAGATTCACACCCTTTTATATAACTAATCAAAATGGAAGTGCGGTTATTCTCACCCAAATTTATCTTATGATCGAATTGTGGGATGGATACTAACATTACCATCTCAGTGAGATGTGCGTGATGGGATCTCTGTAACGTCGTATGTCATAATCAGATTATTGACAAATTAGGCGGCTCTTCTCGTAAGAACGTAACCTTCTGGCATGCTTAGTTTGTGGCACTAAATTCAACACTTATTCTCTTACAGATGTAAGTCACTAAAGCTAATGTGAACGAACAAGCTGTTAGTTGTTCGGTTCACTGGTGGACGGTGGAAAAAATACAAACTTGAGTAACATTCATTCCGGATCGCACATGTATCAGACGGAGTTAACAAGGCCGTTACCGAGTTCTCCGTTAAACAGTTTGAGATGTACTGAACTTTGACGAGTAGGTCAGCTTTGATGAGTAGGTTACTCTTAGTCAGGTATCAATGGGGTAGCCTTCAACAAATATTTTGACTGCAGTTTAACCTCTATCTGAACACAAATAAACGTTGGCGGTAATTAGTAAAGACCATTATTTACAGGTCAGTTGCTGGAAATGCGTTGCAGACGCACCCTCAGTGTTGTGGATGGTCAGTGTACCTTGTCCTACCGCCTGCTTATCTGTCTTACCAGCCGTTGGTGGCCTGGCTAATTTGGGTCAATAGATTTCTGCTTTCTGACTGGTCACATTTATGATTAACACAAATTCCTGATGAGTAGTCGGGGATTTGGTTTATTTTCAAGTTGACCATCACTCACAT
>QNGE01003663.1:0-62462 GCA_008508345.1 Paragonimus westermani | reverse complement strand
AATGGCGCAGTGGTTAACACGGTTGTCTCATGATTGGAATGTCCGGAGTTCAAATCCCGGCCGTGGCAAGGATATGCACTACTGACGAGCTCTAATGAGAGCGAAACTCGAGTCTAGTGCTTCTTTTCGAAAGCGGCTGGCTGGAAAGTCTATCTGAATGCAAAGGCTGCGATCGTATGTGAGTGATGGTCAACTTGAAAATAACACAAATTCGTTTCGGTCACTACTGGGTGACAGAAATCCAGTGTACACTCACAAGTCACGTGTTCTGATTCCGCACTGCTGGTGGGGTTATATCAAAATGGAGGAAATACGTCATCAGCTGAAAATTTCAGGAACCTAATGATGAACATGGTGCAGGCAATATCACCCTTGTTCTGCACTTCATTAGTACAATCTTTACTTTCAATAAGGCACTCTCGAATGCACGTGTGCATGAACTGCACTTCTGTAAGATATCCGCACCAAATGTAGTAAGAATGAAGTTGAGTAGTTTGGGGGTCGTGTTTAACATGTTATTGATAAACAGATTGGGAATAACACAACGTTACGAGCAAGTTGTACTACTCTACGTTTCAACCACCTCGGGTGGCCTTCCTGAGGAAGGTTGAAAGGTAGAGTATTACAACTTGCTCGAAACGTTGTGTTATTTCCAATATGTTTATCATGAACTGCACTTCTGTTAACCTTCCACTTTAAATCCATTGATTCTTCTCTGGAATTGACACATCTTTGTAGGATCGTAGGTAGTCTTTGGTCATCAGGTCTGTAGATTTTCACACCACTAACGTCACCTTATCTACATTTGCTGTGAACAAAGTGACTAATTCACCTTTCCGTTGAATCCATAATGAAAGCGTTATTTAACCATCCAGCGTTTTTTGGACAATCTGACTGTGTCGGACGACAAGATACCCAGTTTCCTGCGGAACTAACGTTACGCGTTGTGAAATCAGATCTGTATTTATTATCGTTTGCAAGTGTGTAGCAGATTGATTATGTAGAGAAAGATTAAGTAATTCACACCCGCTTGGACTGCAGTTGTTTCAGTCTGATCTGAAAGCATTCCTCAGGTTTCTAATGAAGTGGTAGGTCCGAACACTTTTTACTCTTAGCAAGCGGATATGACCTGGACAGTTCTCACCAGGTTTACGTCTAGGCTACAGCACATTTAGTCTAGCATAGGCATCTTACGTTACTGCGCAAGACACACGTAGCGGTTGATCAGTTTATGACGTGTCAATTAACAGCAAAACTCATCCCATGTGATGATATGTGAATCAACATTTGGGTGACACACAGAAAAGCCGTCTTGCTCAAACTGTTGAGAAGCAAACGTCCCAATTCGCTGCAATCTTTATATTGAAGCAGACCCAGCAGTCCCGAACAACATCACAGTAACACCTCCATAAAACCTGCCATTTTAGATTGAAGTGTAGTAACACTTAATTAGAAGCCCACAAAATATGCGACATGGGGCGTTTTAACCGAATCTTACCGGGTAACTGATTGGTGATACTTAACCTTTCGATCTATTCGTAAGTGGTGGAGGCTTTTGAGTCCACACAGATTGGATAGCACTTACAGTTGACCATGACTCGCGTGTTCCCATAAATTTATCACTCAGCCTCTTTCAAACAGAAGCGTCAACCTGGGGTTTCGCCCCCGTTGAGGTTCGTCAGTAGTGCAAACCCTTGCCACAGCCGGTCACGCTTTCATGAGGCAACCATGTTGACTACTTCGCAATTGATCTCACATTGAGCAAAACCAAATCGTCACACGCAAACGCTCAACCACATTTGGTTGTGAGCGATGCTCAAACTTTCAGATCACTTTGAGGTAAGACACATTAATCGTCGTTTAAACTCTAGTCAGTGACCCATCAACCAGTTGAAATCACAGAAACCATTATATCTTTCAGGTGGTGTTTTGTTCACAGATAGGTACCGGAAGCTTTCTCGTTTCTCACAAAAATGAATTAACCAATAGGTTAGCCTCTCAGTTCCTTTTGCTTACAGTACGGAAGAACTGATTTCTGCAACAATCAGTGTAACGCGAGGTTACTTGGACTGGCCAGTACTTACAGTCTTCATCTCTCGTGCCAGCTTCCTACAGAGGAGGTCTGGTGTGAACGCTGTTCCACAAAGCTTGGTAGGTCTGCATCTATGGGTGCTTACAGAGACGGAAAGGAAGGTTAAATATATTCCTCGAAACTGGATGTACCTAGACACTCGCCGGCATTCACAGCTAGAAATGAACCAAAAAGGCTTTCGCTTTTACGGTTCTATCGAAAACCAAAGTCTCCCTCTCGAGTGACTCATTATTTTAACACTGAACTAAGGACGTTGTCCAGCTTGTTCGCAACCTATAGAAATTTTCTGTCCCACACTCAATCTATCAGTTCACCGAAAATTGAGGGAACGTCTATGTGAATAAAACAAATAGATGCTTACGACAAAGAATAGCCGAATGAATGTTCACGTGGTTGTGACGCTTGAAGGCGCAACAGGCAACATTGCAAGCCTAGTCATAGAGATTGTTCAGGTTGTCAATTTCGAGGGTTTTTTGGAGATGTCATTGTGCACTCTAACTCCGAGTCCTTCGAGTTCCCTGGAACAATGTTAATTAATACCTCTCTGACCTTACCTGCGCACATACTATTGACTCAGACAGTCTGCTGGTATTGAAAGCAGACTTTTAGTGCAACTGTCAGTCGTTGGACGTTCCTCGTGTTCCGCCAGTTACATTTCCATAGGCTGTTCACTCACGCCTAATGAATAAACCATCGTGAAATAATGTTTTCGTGGGCACTGAGTTCAGTTTAATCGAATCGACTGAATATGTGTTCCATTTATTCAGCAGTTATCACTACCATTATGGCAGCTCATTCTTCAGACTATACACAGACAGCAAGCAGTGATACAGAGAAACAGGATGATGGGTGATGGATTGCATACCAGTTGCCAGCTAGTCGACGTAAAACTGACGTCTTTCTTCAACGGTATCAGTAACTACAAACGATTTATAAGTTAAGTGAAACGGTGGGGTTTCGTAAGCCGGTCAGAAAATTGGAAACCGAAAATACTCGTAACGCTAGTCTGCTTTTAAAGCACACATGAGCGTGAGTGTAGTGAAGACTTATGTATCTTCAAGTTGACCATCACTCACATTTGATCGCAGCCTTCGCATTCAGATAGACTTTCCAGCCAGCCTCTTTCGAAAGGTCTATCTGAATGCGAAGGCTGCGATCAAATGTGAGTGATGGTCAACTTGAAAACAAACCAAATCCCCGATTATGTATCTGTTGATAAACGGATCATTCGTTGTAGTGACACGGTCACAGGACTTCAAGAAAGTGAAAATCAATTTGAAAGTTTGCATCATGTCAGGTGGGCAGCCGCAATCGAAGTATGATTCTACATGACGTACACTGGAGGACTGCACAATATGTAGGTACAAAGTAGCACGAAATACCAGCTCTGTTGCTCAGTAACTGATTATCCTTTATACCACTGGGTGGGTCTAATATGCAGAATGCTAGTCGTCGTAATTAACAGCACATGAACTAAAACTTGCGAGTCCCGGCAGTCTGACTCTTGTATTCCTCCACTATACTGTTTTCTGGTACCACGACTTCGTTGACACCAGCCGCGATCACGTCTGGACAGGAAAACGAGAGTGTGACTGGCTGTTTTTTTCCATTTACGACTGCATGCCTGAGTAAATTTTCGGCCGATACAGATTTGAATCACGTATAATGAAAGCATATCATTTATCCCAGAATGAATCACAATACTCAGCGTGTATTCCTTACCAAAACTCACCGACCAGTGTCCATTTTGATTATCGTAACTGCGCTTTGTTTTTACATTAAGCGCAAATTATACAAATATTACAGAGTTCACTATTCAGATCTGATCACCAACAAGTCGGACGACCAAATGATTTCATCTTTTCAAATCTCGAAACGTGTAAACCATCTTGTACAGCGGTTCACAGCGTGGGTGGAATAATTATTATATCACCAGGACACAATAATCCATTGCGAGCATTAAAAAGTTCGTCTCGACATTTGTAAAATCTAAGAAATCATCTCCGGATACTGCAGTTTCAGCCATTACTTAACGAGGTCAAGAGTGCTCGACAGTATTTTCAGTTAGAACGAATCAAATCGTAACCAGCAACTGTATGTAGTCCGTTCGATTGATATCCCGAGTCACCAACCTCTCCAACGTCAGTAAATCCAGCTAAACGATCAGTACGTCTAGAAAATTCTGCCCTGCAATATTATATATATGTATTCTATCCAATGAAAACTCCATGGTTGAATTCAGGATCTTCACGACCAGTTACTACGATGAAATGAACACTAAACGTTGATGAAGTCTGGTGGTTGCTCAGCTAATCACCAATTCCTCTGTGTTCACGCATATCCACTTTCTGCTGAACTGTGGCTTCTGGAAATGCAGATAACAGGATGACCCTCTTGTTCTGACACAGCTCTAATATCCGTTGATGATGCACCCGTAATCAGTGGTGATGGTAGCTTAGGAGAAAAAGTGCGTAATGCCGCAGTAGAGAGCGAAAAATGGAGCACAAATCGGAAAGTGTTCAAGTAGATCAGTACACTCAGAAGTATACGGCGAAAAAATCAACTAAAATTTTCGGTCGTTAGGTGAACCGATGAGTAAATCAGCACAAACTGAAGTGCCATCCATTAACGAACGGAACTCAACAAAATTCATTGGAGCAGATGCCTTGGATAAAGGTGAAAAACGATCGGGATCAGAGTGACACTCATTCTCATTGGCCACAAATCCGAAATACCGTAAAAAAATGTATTTGGAAGAATTGATGATAACGTTTAAAGAAAGAACGCATTCAAGTTAAACATACGGTCATTTATCATGAGTAGATTTGGTTAGTGCACGTACAGTAATGTCACGCCGGTGAGGAAAAATATATTCCAGATTGGCACCAATGCCATTCACAACATTTTGAAATATGACAGGTGATACATACAAACCAAAAGGCAGAAAGCTATAGCGAAACAGCCCCAAAGGAGTATTAATGATTATCAGAATAGTGGAAGCCTCATCAAGTGGAAACGGTAGAACAACGACTTTCATATCAAGCCCTGAAAATGCTACCAACCATGAAGTTGAGGCAGACTGTCCTATGGTCGGAGAGTAACACAATTACTCTGCAATAGGAATTTGTTGAGCTTGAGCAGATAAGCACTGTGAATTCGAGACGTTTTACCAGCAGTTTTAGGCGGAATAACGATTGGTGTGAGCCAAGAGGAGTAAAGCAGAAATTCATCAAGACGACAGAAAAATCTACGTTCCGAGATATGAATACTTAATTTATTTCCAGCGGTCGATTACATAAAACATTCCGTTATATAGATTTAGAGCACGGCGACAAGTAGAAAGGAACAAACGTCACATGGATATAAGTAGGGATGGGTAAACGCCTTCGTTGCCACGGTAACGAGGTTGATTGCGTCAGCACTTGTTATCAAAAGAGGACCGGAGCTTGATATTCGTTATGCGCTAACAAAGTGACGGTGTCACTCATATGGCCTGTTGCGAATGTGTTTCGCGATCGCAGACGCCGGATTTCCGTTCGCATGTTGGTAGGCTGACCAGCCTTGAGTCACTGTCTGCACTGGCCGTTTGGGGACGCGCTCTGACTTCCTCTGTCATAAGCTTCCATCCAGTCTGCCAATGTACTAGTCACTTCAACATCAGGTGACCTGAGAGGCAGAGTTTCCCACGAAAGGACGATCAAAGCAGTGGAGACGAATCCTGCGGGTGGAAAGCGACAGACGACATTCATCTGCGGGATAAGTGCAACCAATGGCGGATTTCAACTTCCGACTTACATCAGTGGTCTGGTGGTCTCTTCTTTAAGGAAAATTACTGAAACCTGCTTCTTCGACGCTGGCAGTGATTGGGAGTTAGTTACTCTTTCCATGCACTGAATTTCAATATATTTTATCATACACCCATTCTTAAACTGGACTCTTCTCAGCAGCTTCCCGTAAGAATTCAGGCAATCGGGCGTCTTCAATTTCCTTGCTAAATGAAAATCCGTTTGCACCAAATTAAGTCCGTAAGCTACAGGCACAAAAGAGAATAGCAAGTACTGCGCACTCCGTGTGACTATTTGATAAACAGGCCGGTTGCTCCCGTCAATTCGTACATAATCCTGTTACGTAGTAGCAACCCCAAAGTGTCAGCGTATACCGAATTTCACGCTCCGGCCCTCTTTTGATAACCAGTGCTGACGCAATCAACCTCGTTACCGTGGCAACGAAAGCGTTTACCCATCCCCACTTACACCCATGTGACGTTTGTTTCTTTCTTCTTGTCGCCGTGCTCTAAACCTATATAACGGAATGTTTTATGTAATTGGCTGCCGGGAATTATCGGAATGTTTGCATCTCACTATGAATGTTTTCTTACCGACTTGATGAACTGCATGAAGGGAACTCTATGTTTTAAATACTGTAGAAGATTTAATCTCTTCCTCACAAGTGAATCAAGTGCTTTTCCGAAGGGTTCACTTAACCCATAAGAAATGAGTGGTCGCTTCAGTAAAATGGGGTTGTCTTTGTGCTTGGACAAATTTGGTTCAGTGCGCATGCCGCGCTCGCTGTCAACACGGTGGGTGAGATTGAGACCCTCGCAACAAAGATTGACTGTGCCTAATGGATCGTGAGGGCCTGATCACGTGTTAGTCTGTCGAACGTTTGGTCTTGTTTGTGGTTAGAAGGATGCGTTGTCGGGGGAGACCGTACGCACAGGAACTGTGGGCATGGCAAAAAATCCTCGAATCCAAACCAGAGAGCTTACCGAACGGCCAAGTCACCAACAGAGTCGGGTGAGCGAAAAGGCTAAACAAATCACCGAAACCACTGTCAAATTAGCTGGCTGTGTAGAATGGGAGTGAACGCGCCTTTCCCGTGTAGTCGCTTTGTTCCGTTGACCCAGTGTTGTGGCCACATAGCTAATAAAACGGCGCTGTAACCGGTTTCGGTGCTTGAAAGGCAATATGCTGGACAGGGAACCAGCATACGACGGCGAATCCAAATGGACAAAGTGCAAGTACTATAATTCCTTTCTGGATTGTGCCATCACGATAATTCTTCACCAGACGATAGGCAGTGAACAATTGCATTCATGAACGAAACGGATTAACAAATCACTGGAAGATTGATCAAAATCTCGCAGTTTTGCCACAGGATCTGAGGCACGTTTTGCTGTTAAGTTTATCGTTCCGTTCGCGGACTCTGAAGTGACGTATTATAGCCATCCTGTGAAAACAATGAGCGTCGCTTAGTCCCACTCCATTCTGCGAACTCGTCGATCAACCGTGTAGCTCCGCTTCCCGTCAACATATCGCAGCTGGCCATTTTATCCGTGATCAGCGTAGACAGCTGGGTCAAGAATGTTTGTTCAGATTAAGGTACTTTGTTTTCTGGAAACTTGATTGATCCTGAAGAACGATGTATTCAGGATACGAAAGCCGTTTAGTATGGGTTGACACGAAACATTCGCATCATACAGGTTTGGTTAGATGATCACGAGCTGAGATATCCTGTTGATACATGCAATTTCTGGTCACAGTGGGCGGGACGGGGTTGGGAGTGTAACGCATTTCTTACAGTTATCGTGTTTGCTCGCAAACGGACTTCTCTAGAACTGTATAGACTTTAAGTGCAGAAACTTCTGGTAGCGGTTTATAATCGAAAAAACTTGTGAGCCTGGGGAAGATCAAATAGATCTGCATGTCTGACTCCGTTTATGCTGAGTTATGATAGATCACACTCGTTTCGGCTGATTTTGCTGGAAAGCAGCCGCTCACAACATGGCCTGAACATGTTTTTCCTGTTGGAACTGGATCGCACTTTTGGAACGTAAACAAGCTGATGACATGTCAGCAATCTGACAACTGAACAGCGTATTGAACTGGCTTTTATGTATACTGCCTGTGGTGGAAATATGGAAAAGATCATTAACGATTCTAATACAAGACATGTGGGTACGCGATCGGTTATCTGGAAATTTGTTAGAACTCTGATGAAAAGTTCATTAGAACGGACAGTGATCATGATCTGTGAAGAACCCATCAGCGGACGACAATTCTGCGACGCTGGGCTACCTCAAACACAGCATCCACACACAGCGTCGGCAAACACTTGGTGAACTCAGGGGCTATAATCTCGGGATGCAATACAATACCCTAGGTTACTTTGCAACGTGTGCTGGCAGTAAAAATTCACCCTGGTAATACAAACCATTGTGAAGAAATAAAGCATTTTAACTCTGTTTATTCACAATTACCGGTCTATGCTGGTTCCCAGCCCAGTGCCACCTTTCAAATGCCAAAGCGATTGTAGAGACATGTGTGAACAGCTAGGTGCTATCGCGCGTAAAACGCGGTGGACGACACAGTGGGTGAATGGTGCCGAACGACGTGACCTGATGTGTACGAACAAGTTCATCCCAGCTAGTCTAGATGTGATAACTATAGTGTGTTAGGGACGTTCGGTCATCCGGTTCGGTTTGGACACGTGTGTTCCTGGTCCACACTTCGGAGAGGATTGGTACTTGTGTGCAGTATTGTTAACCCTCGCTGTTGACAGAAATGAACACTGAGTTAATTGTCATCAAACCCATTTCTCTTCACCGGCTTCTCATGAAATCGCTGATAATAATATGCACAATCGTGTTCGAGAGACAAATGTCTGAATTCCTTAAACTGATGATGTAATGGGATTGGACTATGGATTTATCATGACTGGAGATTGTTCAGCCGATTCTTGTTCGCACACAAGGTGCCGCAAACGGAATTATGCTCTTATTGGTGCCAACCAGACGTATACGGCAATCACCAACTGATGAATGCGTGTCTATTTCAAACCACCGAGACGCTAGGTATAAGGCCGTGGAGCAACACAACACGCAGCAGAAGTGTTAACGTCTTCTTCCCAGAAGCTGATCACGTGACCTAAGAGGATTGATTCGTCGCTTCAAATGATTAGTCCGAACGAAATTGGTTTGATGTGTACACCACCAGATGATTTTGTGTACGGGAAGGGCAAGTTGCACATTTTTGCTTTGTGTTTTAGAAAACAATGAAACAGAAAAGTTCACAGGTGTCAAGCATTTTAAACCAACGGTCAGCGACTGCCATCAGTAACCAAACAGTGGACATTTTTCAGTTCTATGGTTACCTGATTTCATGCACTTTGTGAGGTCAAGTGACATAAGAGCTTCAACGCTGCCAGCATTCACAATTAACGAAGGCTGGATAGGATTATCAGCAAAATATGTTTGTTTAATGTGTTCGATGAAAGAAAAGAATTTGAAGGCAAAAGCAATCGAACGAGAAAAAAACTCAGTTTTTATCTTCATCAAAATTCGATTGTGCTAAACGAGACAGTAAACCATGACAAACGGAGTGAATATAGCCAGTTTCGCCAAGTTTGTCAAACTTGGTGTTTCAAAATCGAGAATTTAATCCAACGTGTTTGCTAACATATGGCTCGCAGGTCCTTCATCGTTGGATAGGATTTGAATCAGGTGCACGTTGATTACCGCAAGTTGTATTGCGAATGTTTACATTTTCAGAGTTGTTGACCTTCTGGTCTCCTAATATTTTTTTCGTATATAACCATCGTTTGGCATCCTGATACTCTCCAGAGAACGCTCCAGCTGACTGGACAGTGGATTCTGGGATTAGTAGAAGCTACTGTTGCAGATCACGCGTATTTATTTCACTGACGAATTTAAGTTTGCACACGGTCTGCAAAATTACACCGAGCTGCTTCAGTATGAATTTCGACAATAAAATACTCGATATCCTGACTTCCTTTACTCATTAGTGTCAGGAGTTTAGCTCACTCAGATTCTTCCAAATTTGCATGCTGGACGTGTGAGGGCAGCCAATTCTTTGATGACCCGTACAGAAGAAGAATAATGGGTGAACCAGATAATGACGAACTTTTTAATCACGCTCTACACATTGTTACCAAACGAGATGGAAAGTAAATGATTTTCTCTTTTGTATTTGCGAAGCGACGTATACAGTCTACGACTTCTTTCGACGTAGTGTGAATATTCCAAGTTTCGGGCGGATAGGCATCTATCGCAAGTAATGGAAGAAGTCCGAAACGCCAAGGTTGTTGATTAGAGTAGCATAGAAATGGACCAGTTTAATTAACTCTAGTTCAGATCTAATTTCGATGTGACACTGGTAACATATGAAACTAGACATTTCATATGTTTGTCCTTCGAACGTAATTGTACATATTTCCCTCAACAACGTAATACGGTAACAGCAATGAGAAATGAGTTCAGTGGTAATCACTACAAGCACCGTGCTCAATGGAAACGTGTTTCTTCTGACTTCATTCTCAGCGTACATGCGAGTAACTATTGCAGTGCATATACGGTATGCTGTCAGTACACATGTAAGCCTATCTTTAATCTTCATTAGAACTTGAAAACGGTAAAGATATATACTATTTCGGCTATTTGAGCAGCATTTTACGCCGAATCTACATCCAAAAACAGCTTCCCAGTTCCACCACAGGTCCACCTGAACAGAGTATCTTCTACGTCACATTCTCCAAGCATTGTCTTTGAAAAATTTGTGCATAAAGTAGATTATATCAGCGGACCCGATGTTTTATCAAAAGATATCTGGTTTAACGGAAGACATCGACTTGTATGGGCACGAGTATTTACAGTTCGAATGCAGACTATGAAAGCAAATTTCGAATCTACAATACAAGATACAAATCCTATCGATCGTTTCATCAGGAATTTTTCAAAATTATGTTTGAGACTAACCGGATATTCATAATTTCAGAACAACCTATTAGTGGTCAGTAATCTTGAATGACCAGCAAAGATTCACACTTAGCTGAGAAACTTTAACCGGCCGAATCTAGCCTGACAAAGTTTTGTATCATGGGCTACCGGCTACCTCTCGACCAAATTATCCATCGCTCATAAGCTGTTTTGAAACCTTTATGGATAAACGACTCATATCATGAGAACACGCTAATCTGTTATCAGCATGTTGACTCTCTATGCAACCAACACGGTCAAAGCTACGCTCCAGGTTTCGCGCAGATTAGTTTTTAGTCCATTTCTAGCAAATTAACTGGCCAGCCTTTCGAAAATTTGTTGAACTACGTTTTCCATTAGCATGGCGTGTTTCTGGGATCGTTTTTTTTTACCACACTCCGCAAATATGCGCTCACATAAATTCGTTGGACTGAATTTCGCTTTGAAGAAAATTCTCCTTTATTTCCGATTTCGTCATTATGTCCTCAAGTTTTACCGCGAGTGTTTCACTTGCAAACCCTTTGAGTAACACGCGAATTTTCCAAACACTTTTTGCAGTACACTGGTTAATTTCTGTTCGTGGTTGCGTTTTCTCAGAATAACCGAATTGCCCATAAACTGCCACTTCTAACATTTATTACTCCCTTACTGACCATTACTTACTAGTCAGAAAATGATAATTAGTTATTTTATGTTTAACGGACAAACTTGGTGCTCCACAGGAAGCGTTACTACTATCGGTTTACTAGATATTTCCCAGATAACAGACAAAAGTTGTTAACCAACCGAAGCAGATGACATTCTAAATCAGTAGAAGGTTGCGTGAATTAGCACAGAGCAGACGGTAGTCATTTATCCCGACTGAATGTAGGAAATATGTGCAAATATCAAACACTGCTGTCAGATGTTCAAAACTTGGTGTTATCAAATGAACAGAATATTATGAGCGATATGATTTCAAAATTAACCACACAGCATCTGACTTCTAAGTATATGATAACCTTTTCGCATATTCAAATATTTTCTCTTTTGGGTATCCATGTTTTTTTACATAAGTTACTTTCATAGTCTGTGCGTTTCGTCGTGATCCTTTTCGGTATATATGTCATTTCTTTGAATGTACTTGGAAAGAATCGAAATAATGACTCAGTCCCCAGTAAAATGTGTCGATTGCACATAGTTGTGAACGACTTTTCGGAATTACCGATAAGCATCTCACATTCAAATCCTAATGAAAATTTTCAACACATTCCCGACAATTAGTAATCCTTCATTTGTGGTTTGTGGTAAACATGGACTTGAAATCCTGCATTGAAAATTTTGGAAAATCAGTGAAAAATTATGGCTGAACATGCGAACCACTGTTAACTGTGAAATACAAGCTGCTTTCGATGAAAAGAATGGACCCACCTTGATAGTTATGTATTAGTTTGCTATCGAATAGTAACAATCTGCAAAACGGTTCGTGATTAAACACACTGTAAGAACAGATTACTTAAGCCGAAGGATTACTGAGTACGTTGGAAAGGAATGGATACCAAACCGGATCCTTTATTTCGAATAACGTTTCACTGTACAAATTCCCACATTTACCAAGCTTCCTAACTTGATTATTCTAACGCTTAGGCTTGTTTTTTTCTTCAGAATTTCTAACATTGTAGAAACTGAGTCATATAACATGTTGGGGCTATGTAACAAGGAAAATTTATGCTCAGTTTTGAAACAGCGATCACTCACTTTGGATTAACTGCATAGAATGAAATCTGAAACACTGATTTTCTATTGACAAAATACTGAGAGCAGATGAAAGACGTGCTGCCATGTGTCAACGATTCCGTTACCTTTTCTCAGTAGCAAAAGTAAAACATGCTGGTTATAGGTACCAAGCAAATAAGGACAAACATCTCGGTTGGCGGCATCCGATTCGGATTAGCCTGTCACAGTGACCGAAGCCAAAGGACGCCTGCGCTTATATATCACTGCAACTGGCTTGCGCTGCACCAATTGCAGTTCCACCAACACACCACATATCCAGTGTAAACCCGAAGGAATAAGACCGGGAGGTGTGCCAGTCGGGAAGGACAAACATACTAAATAATACACAGTCAAGACCAGTCCGATAGGTTGACCCAGTCACGTCTGTGCATACAGCTCAAGACGATAAGTTCGGATAGGTAGTGCATAGCAAAAGCCAAAAACTTTGCATTGCTAACACGTCACAGTAACTTCAATAACTTACCCGAGTCAAATTAGGGGCCATATGCTGAGATATTCGGTAGTCAACGGCAGACGAAGTCATGTAGCAGGTTTACCAAATCAAGAGTGATGTGTTATTAGCTAATTCAACCACTTCTGGATGTGTTAGTCCACTTGCTGAGAGAGTTTTCCACCTGTGTGTTCTATGTAAACGTCAGTGTAACTGCACCTGAACTGGTACCCAACTTGGGTGACAGACTCACTCGACGAACTACTTTAGTGAGCAAGTACTTGTCCTCTAGCGGTTTGACGTTCGGGTTACAGAAGACAACTTTGTACTTCAAATTATCTGTTAGATAGTCGCATCGGAATTACAAAATAGGAATATATGCTTCCGATGAGTCTTTAAATTTGGTGAACTGCTCTAGTTCACTTCAACAATAATCTCATTTGCCTGGTGTATATAGTATGCCTGTTTTACACCTGCGACTGAGGATGCTGACGAAATTTAACGTACGGTGAAATATGTCTTTGTTCTACATTGCAAAACTGCAGATTCTCGGATTATATTATCCACACGAACAATGCCGAATATACGGTAGACTTTTTACCAAGGATGTTTCAAGTTATCACAGTGTACGTCCATATACTGTTGGACATTAGATGCTGAAAGGAATGGGACGTAGCTCTCTCCGATAACTCTCTGTACTTTCACATATCCATTCGGTGGACTCTGCTCACTTAGAAGGAATGGTATAAATTAGTATTGTTGTCTTTGGTTACTTCTTTCTGATCTAACCTCTACGCTGTTTACTCGACCAGACAAAATTCTGTTTGATCCAGGACAGTTTTATTGGGATCAGTCTACCGACCAGCAAATACTGTATGTTGTTGATTGAACAGATTGCTGAAGGTCTACTGACTGGTCACGGTTACACCGGGGGAAGTTAAATGAGAGAGTGACTGACTCAACGATGATATAAATTTATTTGTACTGCAAGGTGACGGGGATTAGGCCTTTGTACAACCTCAGTGTATTGAGCTACAAGAACGTACTAGGCAAACACGTTTTGTGACTATTGTTTGTACACACTGGTCGTAAGTTTTAAGGTGATAAAACTCCGAGTGACCTGTACATGATTGCACATGAGCTGAAGTCTCCTTAAAACAAAAACGTTCATACCAAGATAAATTCTTACTGACTGCTTTGCCTGTTTCACAAACAGTCCAGTGTGCAGTCGGGCGGAGAAAAACAGACAGGATGAATTCGTGCGAAAAGTGATTAACCGAAGTATACAAAATTCCCAATTAATCATCACTAGGCGAACGATGTCGAGAGACGAATGCGCCTGCATTGAAATGTACTTGGTTGGAAGTTCGACGTATGTTCAGTGCGAGTTAGTTGGCCGGAATTAACTGATGGTGACCAATTTTATTATGTAACGGTATCACCTGGAACTATCTAACCCATCTTTTAACCCAAGGGTGTACAGGGGAGAGCCTGAAAAACATTATTCGCCCTCCAGCTAAGAAAATTAATGGTGTTTTTGAAACACCCAGTCATTTCTGAAATAGTCTCAACCAAGTCACATAGTTGTCGTTTTTGCTCCCACGAAGCGTTTTCGTGACACTGGAACACACGACATCTCTAAAATTGTCTAACAACTTTTGTTAAAATGAGGAACACAAAAAGTCACCAATATCAGTGGTAGTGATAATCATGAGAAAGTGACTCTTGAAGAATTCACACATTGCCAAATGATGGTGGCCACACACGTTCCGGCATGATGTGAATGAAGGGCACTGGTTAACTGATAAACAGATTGGGAATAACACAACGTTTCGAGCAAGTTGTAATACTCTACGTTTCAACCACCTCGGGTGGCCTTCCTCAGAAGTGTTGTGTTATTCCCAATCTGTTTGTCAATAACATGTTGAACACGACGCCCAAATTATTCAACTTCATTCGTCCTACATTTGGTGCGGATATCATACAACTGATTAATAATCGAATCACTTTGGCCAAGAAGCATGCCAACTGGGTCAACCACCCTGTGTTTAATGTTCGTTGCGTTTCCGTAAAAGTGGTTCCGCCTTCCCTGCTAATCAGACCGCCGGATAACAGCGTCCGTTCGAAATGTGCACCACTGACAGCCTCATGTATATTCGTAAGGCAACGCGTACACTCGACTACTTATCACCTGGAGTGTATACGTTTTCGCTGTGCCAATTTAGATGAACTGATCCATCACGTATTACCCGACGACATACTGACCTCTGTCATGGAACTGATTAATCACCGTGAATTGACGTTTTTCAAGAAAGCAAGTGAACGCCAAAGAAGAAAGTTTGACAGACTTTTCGGAAGATTAAATCGTATTTCTTCTGTCCCACATTCGGTAGCACAGCGACCCTCACAAAACGTAATTGTTAATCTCTCATCACGACCACTCAATATGAACGAGATAACCCTGCTTATAAAAGGACTCAATTTTAACATCCAAAGGAAGCAATTTGAGCCAACAGATAAAATTACCAAAATTGAACCTGCTGTAGGCAAACTAGCCACAGATGTTGCGGAGGAAGCACGGCACTGGTTTACGTTCTGCTCTCTTTTTTCGTGTCCATGCTTTCACGGTTATCGCGATAATGCGTAGTGTTTTTTATTCACGATGTTACATAAACACTGTGAAGTCAGATCAAATCCGCTTCCGATTTTGGAATTAGCGGTTATTAAGTAAATTAGGATGGCAGTGGCGTTAGTGTTAAGCGGAGGACGTGGTTAACATGAGGTTAACATCAGGTTGACAATAGATCATAAACCAACCGGTAAAATCGTAGACGGGAAGAAGAAGGATAACAATGTGAATATATCACTTAATACAAGAATGAACAGGGATAAACCGAGGTGAAAACTAAGTGGTAGTCATAAACAAGGTTCAAGTGAGTGACAGCAGAGTGAGGGGAAGTACCGTCCCCGTGTAAGAAGTTACGCGTTTGCGACGCCGGTGTGAACCACCAGCTGTGCCACCTTGGGGGTGGTGCCAGTTTTATGCACTGCAACGGCTCAGGGAACCATGCTGTCGGGGACTTAGGCTTTACCATGTACAAACTGGTCAGACCTCGATATACCATTCGCTGCGTCCTCGATTTAAACATTTATCTAACCGATAAGTGAGTCCGAATCTTGAGTCATGTATCTTCTCCCAAAAACATAGTGTTCCGTAGGTCAATTCTTTAATTCACATACTAGATGTAGGGTCCGTCAATGCAACACTCATCCACATAGCAAAAGATCAGGGATTATTAGGAGCTTTCGTTCTTCTGACAGTGGCAAGATTCATTCATTATTACCTTCCCAGTCGATTTCGACTTCAACTTTCTTCTTCTTCGTACACTCTTGAATGAAGTTTGCTCACTAGAAGTCAAAAAATATTTATCAAGAGCGCTTTCAATGACAGCGCTCTCCGACAACTTGGTCGGCATGCTGCTTTGGTGATTACTGGAGCAACTTCGCAAATTAGTGTTTGTTGCATCTCGGAATCATCATCATCATCACCATCATAGACAGCAATACATCAGTGGTTCACACTAATGCTCAACTGCCACACAACCATGAAGAAAAAGTAAACCATATATATATATAGGAGAGAAGGAAAAAAGAAGGGGACGGGAAGGGACCTACATACTGAAAATGACTAAGTCCATATTCAAACATTCAGAATCAAGGTGCCTACAGCTTGCAAACAAACAACCGACCTGCAAGTGAGAGTAAGGCGTCATCAGCGAGACAGCTTCCTTACGGCTTTCACTGCCACGCGTCATTAAATGCACTCACTTCACAGACAACTCGGACAAACAACGACAACATTCACGCAACTGAGCTCGATCAGCCGCCATCTCACCTAGAGTCTCAAGCCACCGACTCTGTGAGTCGCGAGGGCTTCAGCTCGGGAGACGAACAGGACCCACAGTGGCCAACCCCTTCGTGAACGACTTCATTTTCCTACGCCAGGTCATTATCTGTCAACCTCGCACCTTACACCAGTTGGTCGCAGTGTCAGCGAATAGTGCTCGGTGTGGAAGACAACCAGCTGGCATCCTTAATACATGACCCAACCATCTAAGCCTGTGCAAACGTACAGACTGGACAAAAGAACTCGTTTGGCAATCACTACCAAACACCCGCTTCCCAACCTCATCGCTACTTACACGCTGATGCCACTCGATACGAGCAATTGAACGTAGACATCAAATACTTGAAAACGGTTCACGTCCTCTACACGCAGACACGCAGACACGCAGACGGTTCACGTCCTCTACACGCAGACATCAAATACTTGGAGACGGTTCAAGTCTCCTACACTCAGCGGCCAGGTTTCGCTGCCCTAAAGTGATACGGCCCTCACCGTTGTCTTATATACACGACCTTTAAGCTTCAGAGAAATACCCCTCAAATTAGCGAATACCGCCTTAGCCTTAGGGATGCGCACTTCTATTTCATTCCCTACACCTCCACCGCTGCTGATGCAGCTTCCCAGGTATACAAACCGGTCAACAACCTCCATCACTACATTATCTAACATCAAATCTACGTGGTCACAGCAATCCTGCAGAAGCACTTTGCATTTTGAGGCTGCAAAGCGCATTCCGAAGTATTTTGCAGAACGCGAAATAGCGTCTAACATTACTTGTGCCGATTGAAAGTTGTCAAACAGCAACACCTTGTCGTCAGAATAATCATGATCGGCCAGTCTCTCACCAGGTAGAAGGTCCACGCCGGCATCTTGTGAGTGCGGGAGACAATCCTCCATTATTTCGTCCATGACGGAATTAAACAAAAATGGTTAGAGCGGACAGCTCTGACGTACGCCGCTCACGGCACTGAAACTGTCAGACAGTTCACCATAAACCCTAAACTGAGCTGAGCTAGGGGAGTAGAGTGCCGACAGTATGTTCACTTACTTAATCGGCATACCTCTGCGTTTGAGCGACTCTAAAAGTGTAGATCGATGCACTGAATCGAACGCACCTTTATAGTCGAGAAATACAACAATCGTTGGCCGGCGGTACACATGACGCTGCTCCAAAATTTGACGAAGAGTGAAAATGTGATCTACACATCCCCGCCCGGGGCGAAACCCTGCCTGTTCTTCCCTAGTGTTTACCTCTCGAGCTGCGGTGAGTCAGCGAAGTATAATGGATGCCAGAACCCTAGAAATGACTGGGGTCAAACTAATTCCTCTGTGGTTTTCACAAGAGCCCCTTATACCTTTCTTGAATATAGGAACTATTATCGAGTGACCCCAACTCGGGGGGATAGTTTCCGTCGTCCGAACAAGTTGAAATAAACGAGTCAAAGCTTCTACTAACGACTCTCCCCTTTCTTTGAAAAGTGCTGGCAGAAGGTCAACTGTACCAGCAGCCTTATTACGCTTGAGAGCCACAATGCAATTGCGGATCTCAGTCTCAGTGGGTGGTTCCAAGTCTACCGACCATGGCACTACATCACAAGTTTGTGGTGCATCTTGGAAACCCAAACCTACAGCCAAGGCGTTGTTATACGTGTTATCTCACTTCTAGATAACTGTCATTCCAGGTGTTTCGTCATTCAGATCTTCGAGGACGTCGAGGCCAAAACTTCTGATTGGATTGTAATACAAGTCGTATTAAGTTTAAAGAAGAAAAATTGTTCGCTTTAGTGGATCTCTGTGAACAAATACATGCAAATTACCAGGATCAATAGATTGGTTATAACCTATTAACCCAAATCAAAAAGCTGTACACATGCGTTCTATTGGAGCGCGCTTCAACAGAAATTTGTTCAGATGACACTGAGAGTACCATTATCGACCTCCTGAATTAGACTAAACCGGAGATTTTAATGACGAATTTGGTCTTCCCGTTCCATGTGAGAAGTAAGTGGATGTTATGTTCGGTATCTGAACACGACGCATTGACAGTGGTGAAAAACTGCTAGAACTCTGTACATCTCCCTGTCCTTATTTTTCAAGTACCGTTGTCTGACACAAAACTAAGATCACCCCAGGCACTCCAGCCATGGGCACATTTCGGTCATATATCAGTCAGTTGCAAGTGGCGCCAGTTCGTTGAAAATTGTCAGGCATTTTGAAACAACCACGTGGACTTGAACTGTGCCCTTGTTTACGCTCGTTTTGTTCCGCCATTCTGTCCGAATTCGCGCATTCCTTAATGCGAACTCATTAACTGGCACCCGGATGAAGAGGATTTATAAACACTTGTCGGATGCACTGAGAAACAAATTACTCATTTCAAGTAGGGTGATAGAACAACGTGCATTGGTAACAAATTACACCAGCACTAGAAGCTTGATCTGAAAATACATTGCGGAGTATCTGATGGTTGGGAACAGTGGTGGTGTTGTCCATAGCTGAAACACTCACGCATTGATGATGTCACCTCGCTTGGTGATGAAACGTTCCCAACCTAAATGCCAAGCTCGGCGAACGTATCGATTTCAAAACATTGTGGATTAGTTGCGTACTTATAACAAGTGCGGATTTCTGTCACCTTGATAACTCTCATGAGCAAGCGTTGCCCAGTTACACCTAACTCTCACTGTTCCAACGACCGACAAGAACCTGAACGTAAGATGATGAAAAGCGTACGGAAAAACTGTGGGCACAAGTTGGTTGAAAATTTAAAGGGGTTGAACAGCCTTTTTGTTTTTGTTTGTTTTTAGAGGTAGCAGAGCACTTTTATCCCCTAGTCACGATTGGTTTGACTTTCAACTTCGTTCAAGCGATGGCATTTTCAAAAATGATGTATCTTTTACTGCCAGTTAATCGTCCCTATTTGATGGCTGGACTGTGCATTTTGATGAACAATTTAATAGGCTTGAACCAAACTAAATGAACGACGACTACACAGATGTTTGTGATCGGTAACTGTGTTTCAGACGGAAACAGAGGTGACCCTTGAGTTCACGCTTTCGAAGACTGACAAGATTGGTGAACCCGACCTCTCCTCTCTTTAAGAATGATGTGGGAAGTTGATGTTAGTATTGCAGAAACTCCTCCAGGCGGTTTGGGAACCTAAGGGTGTACAGAGTGATTTCCGTCTACATACAATGTAGCACGAATTCTATCTGACAACCGCAGAACCATGTGTCTAGTGTCAGCTAGGTTCACGTTGCTCACTAATCTTATTTTAACTTCCGTTAACTGAAATCCGGCAAATTCAGGACACCCATCAGTTCTTGGAGACGTTTACTAAAGTTTCAACCTGCGACTAATCATGGAAGCAGCGGACGGCTGCTTTCTTTTCGGTTGCTTTAGGAATTCATGTCATATAAGGAGTATTCAAGTAATTACTCGAGCCTGTTAACACCGTTGTATTCACACTTAGTGAACAAGGTGAGAGGTGATGAACGAGCGTCTTGGAAGTTTATCATTACTATTGTTGTTCGCCACATATGTACCACCTCCATGCTGCAGATGAATTTGTTTTTAAAAGATATTCTGAAAAGCACCCTTGATAAATCCAGTAAACTCGATGTTGAGTTTCCCGTTGTCGGTAAGCTATATGCCAACGAGATGTGGACTATATAATTTTGCATAGTCCATCCGCCGAAGGCATACACATCATGCTGAACAAGGCAAATGAGCGGGCTGGATTGTACACAATGAGCTTTCCACTCTCGCCACTAAAACTGAGGCATTATCAATCCTGTGTTGCTTATTAGAAGTGATTTTCTTGAGAGTGTGGAAAGCTTCGTATTCTTGGTTAGCATTAAAATCATCTGTTTGCGGTATTGATGATGAGGTATAGGTGTGAACAGCAATGACACGTGCTGCCATTTTGTCAACCAACACCATCAAGGAGAATGGAAAGAAGTCGGTTTATCGCAAAATTGCCTGTTGTGCCTGTGTGCATAGAACTTCAAACAGAAAAGTGATCACTTTCACGACACACACTGAAAACAAAACGATAATATCTGACAATATTTTCAGGTAGTTCCACAACATTCAACAATGGAGTGTTCGATTTCCGTAACCAACTAACGAATGTCATTGCTCATATCCACAAAGCAATGTGGGATGGTTAATTACTGTTTTCTGAATAAGTGAAATTGTTGGGAAGCTGACCAAGATATAATTTACATAGAACCACAGTAGGTTCACAGCGTATGGAGTGTAAGTCAGACTGACATTGAAATAAAGTACTTAGCAATGAACTTTATCTTAGGGAAAGTGTGCGGCGGCGTGTTAGGTTCTCTCTGGTTGCTGAGTAATGCTGAATGGATGATCAGTCATCGTCGTTTCAATCAAACTGTCAGGTAAACGAGAGTGGTTCGGTATGACAGGTGTATCATTCAGTGGTGCTATGGCATGCGAATGTTGTGTTTTCAACCAAATGAAACTGAGTTTGCGAAGATCAAAATGTGTTGCGCACAGTTTCATCAAATGTCACGTTCATAAGTGAGAGGTGGTGAAAGTGGACAATCAGGGGTACTATCCATGAACATCCCACCAACTAGTGTTTACTAAAACAATCAGTTTTGCGCGCTAAACAGTGGGTTGCCCCGGACATTCTAAGTGTCTTTCAGAAAAGCCTACTCCAAACCCAGTGGATTGATTCTTGAAGAAAATCAGAACTATTTTCTGTTGAATAAGAATGAATTCATCATGGTTCAGGGTGGATAGTTTCTGAAGTCCCATGAAAACCACGGTGGGAATTTGTCATATTTCGTTTCGAGTGAAAAGCCCACTCGGACCACATTTGCGCTCAGAGGTGATCTTGGACTTTTTAAAAAAAAAGATGGAACACACTGAAAAGTACATAAGTATGAGTGATCAACCACCGTTTTGCATCTATTCATCTCCACAAGTGTGGGTGAACCAGCTATTTTGCTATGCATTATGTTGAAATGGTCAGCGGTAGTCGGTTTCCAGCAAGGTGTTGCTCAACATTTAAGCCTAATCCTGCGAAAACTTGCTTTCAGTTTGCGTAATATACAAGTAGAACTGAACAGCCTTCGGTAACCATATAAAATTCATTCAGACCTCGTGAGACATATCTCCGCAACAAATAGGATGTAGACAAGTGGCTTTACGAATGAGTTGAAAGCATACCCAAAAGTGGGATAACATAAGCTAAACCGGGTTCTTATCCTTATCACGAGAGCACAGTGGTTTGTTTTACTTAAAAAATCCTTACAGTGAAGAAAAATATCAAGGTACAATAACCGATTTTAGAAGAAAACATTCAAAGCTGGGTTTTTACTTGCACCGCGTATGTTTTTCTGAATTTCCTCAAAACAATCAAAATCAAAAACATTATTGGTGCATTCGTGATATTCTGATGTAAATGGAGTAGCAAACATCGTTGACCACACCTTCTTCATTCACATAGACGTTTCAGTGAACCATCATTTAACAGTGGTCCGCCAAGTTTCACTGTGGGTATTGCTCAGGACACATGGTCTGCGTTTCTATTCCAGAAGCGATTCAATGAGGTTAAATGGTGTAGAAACATTATTGGAATTAGCTAGCTGTAGAGTTTTATTGCCAATGTAATCAGTGCGACTCCATGCTACGACTTCGAATGTGTTTACTGGTGTCACAGCGGCTGAATTTTTGTGTAGCACCAATGTTCAGATTACCTCACTGTATTATTCTCAATATCCCACTTTGAATAGCACTGGGAAGATTCACATTTCAATTCCTCAGCTCCTCAGAGAATTCAGATATCTTGTTCTTACGAAAGAGTGTCGTGATAGAGTGAACCAACCGAGTCATCACCAAATAATTGACCACCAACCTGGTTTCTCTGTGAGAAGTCCGATTAATATCCCAATCTGACTGTATAAACTCTATATTTAAATGTAGTTACTTAGAGATGAATTATCGAAAACACATTTACTTATTTCCATTATTTAAAAATCCATGAAATAACTGTATGTTTTTCGTTAGTACTTTCGCGGGGGAAGTTACGACAAAGTCGTTCCTATCTGTCCACAGCCAGCATTTGAATCGGGCATGTTAGATGTACTGTCCTCAGTTAACCAGCCAAGCCAACCGCTTTTGATTGAGTGACCTACAAAAATCTTCTTGGGATAGGTTCCAGGTTGTTTTAGGGGGTAGGCTGTAAGTAGCACCACAGAAAATGGCCACTCCGACGAATTTTTTGGAGACCGTTAAATTCCTAAAGCATCTCTCAACTTGCACGTTAAACCGTTGAGTATTCGGGGTACTTGCTTGTGGATGCAAATACATGCGAAGACAGAAACAATGGTTTCCCCAAGTGAGTTCAACAAATGCCGTGAGTAGTACTCGTTGGCGCTTCCTCAGCTCCCGAACGGACATCATTGAATGATTTTATGCATAACAAATTGAACAGGTCAGACTACGTTTTGGTGTTCAGCCTTAGCGTTCTACTGATTTAAAAAAGATGCAGACGTGCAGTTTATTCAGCCTACCGCCATGTTTCATGTCTCTTTTTCAAACTAAGTCTACGTGCATTATATTGGCCGTTTGATCTGAGGGATGACCAAGGCTCAGTCTGTCCGTTTTATCTTTGCCAGTACGCGTTCAAAGTACTTAAGTTTATGGTGACAGAATAGTTGACAACAGCAACAGCCGATGTGCAAAAGAAGGATTGACGGGGAAAGGCATTCTACCGGTCTAACAAAAAGTCTTTCCGTTGGCAATACCGTTGTTCTCATTTATGCAATGAATCATAAACATAAACAGGTTTCTATTTAACTCTACAGTTCCGAGCCAAATATTGAGTAGTTCCGTTTAACGGTAGGTACAACAGTAGATACAAAACCTTCGGTTGCTGTACCGAAGCGTTTTTGCCGGTGTGATTTGTCAGCTTAGACACGACAATGCCTTGCCGGTAACATGTTTATTAAGAGGAAATATTGGGTAGATGTGTGGTTTGGTACCCACGAACTCAAAGTGTGTATCACGCACAACATTCGAAATGTAAGTAAATATTTCGGAATAATAAACGTCTATATATGCAACTGATAGGATTGTTCAGTTAAGCGATCAAGTTACAAGATAATTCTGAAATTAGGTAGATAGTTCACACACTTGTGAATATTACTGACTTGTCTGTACTCTTTCTGAAACGCTGCTAGTAATCTGTGCGATTAGTCAGTCAAAATTCCATTGTCTTCCACTTCGATGTTACTTATTCCTCACATGTTTCTTATGTATATCGTCCTAATCCCCATCGATGTCTTCCTACATAATTTAGCGAACAGCCTGAACAATTACTCCCCATTGGATCGGAGTACGGGTGACGGCACTCGTTTGCCAGTTATAAAGACTCTTGCAATCTGAGGACTGTTCTTCCAGAGTTTCGTTAATTCCTCCATTAATAAAATATCTGTGTACTCAAGTCATTATTTTTCTCTTAAAACTGTTAATTAAAACGTGGTTATCCTTGTCAACTCTATTTTAGTGTCATAGAAACCGTCAACAAATTTCATTGAACCAATCATTAGCCCGTATTACTACCGTCAAGGTTTACGCGTTTCTGGTATATGAAACACGACTTTACGAGCACAGACTTAACACTTGTCGCCAGTACTAAAGACAGTTGTACAACGTTGACTGGACCCGAATTTTAACCGCAACAGACTAAAAATATATCTGGTTTCGAGTTTGAATATATAGATTGATGTAATATAATTTATTTAACCAACGACTTAGGCTGACTGGTTGACAATAAGGTATGACACCCTTGTCAAAGGATTTAAGATAAAACTAACCTGTGTGAAACAAATTGCTAGACACAACCTGACGCATTGTCGGCATAGGGGAAAAATTAAACAAAGAGCTAAATTACTTTTGATGAAAACTTTTATTCCAATGTACCGTGTAATGAAAAGCTATTTACAGTATTTTTTCTAATAGCATACTTAATGTAAACAAAACGTAAGCCGCAATTGGTTTCAATTCGATTTTATGTCTACATAAATGTTTTTAAAGTGTATGCGTAAATGTGACGCGTCATACTCTTTATCGTTTCTATGTCAATTTTCTCGCTTGCATAACTCACAACTATTTAGAGAAATGTCTCTCTGAGTGTGTATATTGGTATTTCCAGTCGGATAACGGTAGAATGTGATTAACAAAGCAGGCCTTACGAACAAATAGTGGCAGATGAAGGGATAGGATTGGTCGATTCAGGTCATTGACTGATTTTGTACACACAAGAAAAAATCACCATACAAATTATTTGTGCGGTTCTTCTGCCTGAATTAATACTGCCAGTGTACTACTTCCACTACAGGAATCCAGAATTGTTCCATGGAATAAAAAACGCAGATCTGTTCAGAGGGTAAGCCTGAACCATAGAAAATAATTAATCTGCCATGCACTTTTGGCAACGTCTGCGGTGTATCATGGAAGACTTACTGAACGTCGGAAACGATCAGTGCGCATGTGGAAGAATTACTTGCATATGTACCTGGCATATAATCATGTAAACTACTCATCCATATTGACACTAGTATTACTTCTATGAACCTGTAAATTTTAACGTCTCGAAAAAACTATTCTTTGTTCCCTTCTGAGACTTGCGCCAAGGTTTCTGTATTGGTCTCTTTAAACAGTCTCACTGCTGTTAGTGTGTCTGCAACTGAACATATGATCACTTCACAAGGTTTGTAATTAAGTTCTGGCATCGGAAAGTAATCTCCAGATAAGCGATGTCGAGCGAATCTCGTGGTTCGAAAAAATAGCCGAGCAGGCACACAAAATTTCAGAGTCAAACAGTCAAAGGTGAGAAATTACGGGATTAGTCCAAACACCGAACGCAACAACAGTGAAAAGCTGGGTTGGTTCTGTTATCGCCGCGCTTTGGAGCGAAATGTACATTGCTAGATGGAGTGGGCTTTTGAAACCACTTGGTAAAAAGAGTACACTTCATGGTCCGAAAGATTTGGTGGTGATTACTCCAGTTCTGTGAAAGACAGTATTATATGAAAAGTACTATTTGTTGAGCGAATGTACTGTACTCTTACAGAAACACTACCTTCCAGCAGCCTGAAGCTCGGTGCAAGTTGCTTAAGTTTCTATACCACATTATCCAACCGTTTGCTGACTAACAGTCTTCCATCCGCAGCTCTGCCGCCTTCTTCAGCGCCTTTCGAACAATGTGTTGAACTAGTGGCAAGAATAATTTTAAATGAAGCATAATCAAATCTGTGTCAGACTGATTCCCCCACAAGAGACTTCGCAATTACCCGGTAAAAAGATTTCGGGAGGGTTCTGTTTTCCTCTCTCTCGATTGTGGAGAATTTTTGCATTTGCGAGAAAATACTTTCCAATGACATTCTACCGAAACTAGCTCTCTCTCACAGCAGACCCTGGTTCGCTCGAGCATCACTCTTTTGTGATCGGGAGAAGTTGACAAAAATTAACGATTTTCTACGGTCTTCGCACCCAAACACATCGACAGATTACTGATGAGTATTCGGGGATTTGGTTTATTTTCAAGTTGACCACCACTCACATTTGATAGCAGCTTTCACATTCGGATAGGCTTTCCAACCAGCCTTTTTGACAAGAAGCACCAGACTCGAGTTACGCTCTCATTAGAGCTCGTCAGTAGTGCATATCCTTGTCGTGTCAAGGATAGATGATGACAGATGACTGGATGAAATGGCCTTAGAGAACTCGCATACCAGGTGTGTTCTTTTGCCTACGCAGCTGTCTGCAAAACATAATGTCTTCATATCAATAGCTAAGAACAAACATTTACATGCTAAGAATGACACAAGATTTGCAGTAAGTGTTTACGAAGAACCCAAACAAAAAACAGGTAAGCACATTTTAAGTGAACATTTGGGCAAACCCCTTAATGGAATATAGGGGGAAAATTTGATAGAACCAAATCCCCAGAGAGAAAATGCATCTCCAAAAACTGTATTCGGTTAGGTGGGGGATTCGAATATGCAAACTTCCCGTTATAAACGCCCTTTTTGATGTCTTAACCCCACAAATTTCAATTACCGAGTAGCATGCCTCTCATTTCATAGTTATTAGGTGTTAAATACACAAAAATGCAATTTTAAACAACCTGTCGATGAAAAACTTCATTTTGTTCATTGTTCTGCTTGGTTTGAAATCTTCACTATAGTATGTATTGCGAATCTCCATTTCATGTTTGATATTACAATATCCAAAATGCACACAGGAAAAGTTGTTCAGAACGATTCAGCTCAATTTTGTCTCATTTTTCAGAAAACTGTGCTACGTGCACAGCCTGTCCTGAAAGCACTGTCCACAAAACTATCGACGGAAGCGAGTTGAAAAAAGCTGACAATGATTGCATACACCTGACAGTTGAACGGTTCGGAAAGAATGACAGATGTGTTGGGTAATTAGTTCAGTAAACCGAACTGCGGACATCAGCAGTTGTAAGCGTTCGAATTGGAAAACATACTAGAAAATTCTGGAGGACTAACCACTTAGCGGAGAATAATCGTAACCACTGCCTGCTGAACTATAATAGATATAATATATATAATAATATACTATAATATACAAAAGAAGCACACATTGACTATGTCGGTATGATTTCGATGATCAAACTATCTAAGATTTTCAAGTTGACAATCACTCACACTTGATCGCAGCCTTTGCATTCAGATAGACTTNCACTACTGACGAGCTCTAATGAGTGCGAAACTCGAGTGTAGTGCTTCTTTTCGAAAGAGGCTGGCTGGAAAGTCTATCTGAATGCGAAGACTGCGATCGTATGTGAGTGATGGTCAACTTAAAAATAAACCAAATCCTCGACTATTCGTCAGTATCTGAGATTTCACATGGTTTTTCGAATGTGTGTGTGCAAACTGCGCCCGAAACCATCAAATCATGGCACTCTTGCAACACTTTCTGGTAGAGTGTTTCACAAAGAGTATACAGAGATGGCGATTGGGTTTCCCGTGCTCCTAAGCTGAAGCACCTCAATTTCCCGGTCTTTTCATTACAAAGGGATTGGTTCCTTCCCACTGGTACCTTGGACCAACAACATGACCGGCTGTTCTTTTGAATACTTTCATTCGTTACACAGCACTTCCTCGAATTTGCAGAATCCACCGCTAACGACAGTGTGCGCTAACACTAGTATCCAGCATAATCCCGAAGGTCAGAAAGGCTACTCGCATTCATCCTAAGGAACCACCTGTATATCTGCTTAGCTGTGTGGTGAAGTATGCATTGCCTCCTTAGCCTTCCGACAGTCATATCCACTTTGCGCCACGGTGCCTCAACGTCGGCTTTTTCCTACGTTACACGTAAGAGTCTTTTTGAAAGAAAACAATGGACAAGTTGGCGCTACGTCTGGCTTGTTGTATTCGCTTCACAACTTAGGACACGCAACTCGAGAGGCATGCAAATCGTTTTCTGATCCATAGTGTACAAAGCTTCAGTGCGCCGTATGTTTGCAATGCGTAAGAAATAAGTCAGTCAATCCGTCCAAATGCAACAAACGCAAAGCTGATCGCTGTGACTATAACAGAGGCATCATGAAACCAAACTACAGGTAAGCTAGATCAAAATGTGACCCAAATAAGTGGTCAATGGCAGTGAGTATTGTTGGTTACGCTAACACTTGATACGTGAATGACTGATTGCGACGCCCCATCGATGTGTGGTACACTGAATGTCAGCTATCTCGTTTAGAAGTAATGAGTAGCAATGAGTAATAATCAACCGCACCACCTTCTCCATAGGAGGAACACCGAACCAATTTGGGAACAGCACGGTGGTCCATCGCCAGTTCTAGCGACCGATCTTACTATTCAACGAGATCATATACAATTAGTCTCTGTGGTCGTGGTTCCTAGTGAGAGGGGTAGTCTAACGAATCCATCAGATATCATTCATATTTTCAAGTGTTTTTCAATTGTGCATCGTGAAGCTACAAGTGAGCTTTTCAACAAAAAGATACACAAGTTTATTTTCAGCCCTCTATTTGCGAACACATCAGACGTTTTACACTGTATGCTGGTAGAAGATTAGAATAAGGGCTATGTAACATCAAATTCCCGTCCCATGCCTGGCCTGGTAAATGGCACGCCAATTCCTCTGAACATACACTCGCTTGCAGTAAATTATGAAATTTTTGTGAACTTAGTTACCTGATTCTATCGATCGTTTGCATGACCACTTCTGAAATGGGTAGGCTTGTCGAAAAACATCAGAATTTTTAGCATAAAGGCGACGTAAATTGAAAACTACATTTAAGCTTATCAAATGGATTTTAAATAGATCTGCGGTGAGATATAACCACAGCTTGCTGTTGTTCTCCTCGAATGTGGTAAGCAGTGGGATTACGGTCGGTGACCAACGAATACTGCAGATCATAGAACGGGTAGGTGGAAGCTGTGAATAGGTTGCTCAGATGTTGTCTTGTAGATTGGGCATAGTTATTTGTGCAAGCAAATGCATACTAGCATGCGTTCCTCAGACAGATTGAACCGAAATGTGGACGTCAGCAAGGTGAGTGAATGGTTGTACACCAGAGAGAGCTTTTGAGAGCTTCAACACTGTCAAGTGTAACTACCTACGACAGTACGCTGCTCCGTAGCACACCAACCAGAACAGCAAAAGAAAACTTCCTAGGGTTAATACGACCGCCCTGATGAGTAAGTTTCTGCTCTTGACCGCGAAAAATTAGTGAAGGACAAAATAAGAAACGGAGTGGATGGGATAGGGGGTGTACTGTTTATACATTGGAATTAGGTCACCGCGAACGCGACGGCATTCTGGAAGAAATAGTTCAAGCGACAGCAAACGTTCAGAGTAAGACGTGCTTTGTGGCCCGTCGTTGAACGGTCTTTATCCTTACTCAGATACAGAAAGAGAAAACTTGGATATTAAGTTTAAAGAAAGGAAACACAAATAAAGAGTAAACTGGGGTGAACAGCACACAGTCAAAAGGTCCGTGTGTTGTAAGTAGTAAGTCTAGACGGGGTCTAGCAAGCAAATCGAAGTAACAGCAAAGGTGAGACAAGGACAGATTAATCGAAGTAACAGAACCTACGTCCCTTTTGTTGAGTGGCAGAGCACTGAGCACTTCATCCAGATGATAGATGTGACGAAAGGCACATCGAAGACGAAAAACCTTGTATTGGTTACGGACCAGGAATGAAGAGTATGAAGTTAAGTCTGCAAGATAGAGTGATCATAAGTAGAATTATTACGACACCACGTTTTGGTGTCATCCACACATAACCGACAGTTATAATGCAGAATGGGTGGAAAGTTGTTCATAAAACTTGAAAAATCAGAGGAGCAGTGAGGGAACTTTGCGGGACCTCTGAAGCAGGCAAACAAGCTGATAATGCGCCGTTGATACATATTCAGAAGTGTTTACTGGACCAATACTGACTTACCCAAGAGACGAACAAGAGGCCAACACCAAGGCGATGAAGTTTGCGAGGATGAAACGAATGAGAAAAAGTAGTGAAGGCTTTAGACAAGTCTAAGTAGACAACATCGACCCCCAGACTGAGTTTGATGGTTATTGTCTAGTCAATCATGGCAAGGACAAAGTTAGTGATATGAACGGCGGCATCGAGACTCACAAAGTAAATGGCTTAGATTTCCATTGGCACCTAAGTGAGTGTGAAACTCGTCGTTTAAGAAGCTTTCCAACCCTTTTCTTACGCCGGGAAGAAGGGTGACCAGACGGTCCAAGCGGTCTCCGCCTTGAAAAAAGGGAGGAGTGACGGAAACTCCCAATCAGAAGGTTTCTCATTTGTTTCCAAGGGGTGCAGGAGAGCTTTCGAAAGAGAAAAGGGACCAGATTGTGTCCACGCCTTATGGAACGTGAGTGGGATTTTATCAGCCCCCGGAGGCTCGTCAACTATTAGGGTCTTCTTGTTGCCAGTGGTGGAAGAGAAGAAAATAGAGGTGGACGAAACATGTGATCCGTGAGTGGAGATGAAGAGACGATTCGCGGTTGAGAGTAGAGGTCGTGAAGTAATGTGAACTGAGAGCTCCACCTGTCTCAGAATTACTCATCATGGTACGTCCATTATATGTGAGAGCTGTGACACCAGCACGCTCTTCGGTGAGGGAGTAAGTGAGCGGTAGAGAGACTTGAGTTTATCGATAAAATTAGGGGTAAGACGGGACTGGTAAGCTCTCTTTCTGTTTCTGACAAGGATATCACACCTGTTTTGTTAGCCCCATGAGGCATAAGTTTGGGTTTTATTGAAAAAAAGTAATATGTCCTCTTTATGCCTTGTTCTGCGAAATAAGGCGTTGGATGCTCGCCCAAAGACAGAAGCTCGAAGGTTTGTATATGCACCGGGTTTTTGAAAAGGTGTGAGTGGAACGATAGCAGTTTTAAAAAACCGGAAACATACGACCTATGCTGATCAGTCGAGCTGAGGGTCGAACGATAAATGCAAGGAGTGTTAAGGGGGAAGGTGTTGAGAGAAGAATGATCGGTCCCAGCTTAGTTTCTCCTGGTGAGAAATGGAAATCGCAGACAAGGTCAAAAAGTAAGATGACATGGTCCCGTGATTCCAGTGGGGGTGGACTTATGCCAAAAGAGAGCACAAGCAGTTCATTGTTAAAGATTGGGTCGAGATAAGAAAGAGATCAACCAAATCCCCAGCTGGTTGGACAGCGTATATGTTGTGTGTAGTTCAGGTCTCGAATGTGGGAAGTGTGGATGAAACGTACTCTGATTGAGGAACGTCGAGATCTAGTGAAAGGAAGTTGACGTCACTTAGGATAAGAATTGTGGTCAAATGCACCTGCGTCATGCGAGAAAGAGAGAGAAAGAGCTGATAGAAGAAGACGGTAGTCCAAGCTGGACGAGACGAGAAAGCGGTAAGTTACACCTAATAGAATGCTGATGGAGGGGTGAAGACAAATGGAGCAAAGCATATAACCGGATACGGAAGGAAAAATAGTATCTAATAAGGCGTGACTCCTGGCAGAGAAGAGTACGGAGTTTCAAAATCTTGAATTTGCTAAGGTAGCCAGGTTACTCTAACCGCTATCAACATGGAAAAGTGCCGCACACATAGACCATAATGTTCATCAACTTTAGTTCGGGAGCTTCTGGCACTTGTGTAAATACCTTACCAGCAAAAGGTGCTATAAGAGCTAAGGCCTAAATGGGAGTCGGTACAACTACGTTTCCTGACATTTGGACCATAGAAAAAACGCTACCATGCAAGCTATTCAAAATTATCAGCGTTGAAACAAACAATCTGAGAAGTGTACTACAAAACAGCTTGTGTCAGTAAGTGATAACGTACAAAGCCGTGCAGTAATTTGATGCCCGCGTTGAATTAATCTTCCTGCTTGGCACTGTGGATTCTGATATCCCAGAAGAGCTGATGACCAACATGAGATCCTGCATCTACAGGGGTAGTCATCATACTTTCCTTGGCCATAATCACCTTGAAATATTTGGGTGCTGTATTGCTTGTTAAGTGCGCCGGTCCCGGAAGACGTCTAACATTGCCATCCCTCACAACCTCCGAATACTGCCAGTTTGTTCACGATAAACGACTACTGCAACAGTTGTGCTGTTGTGTTATTTCCGCATTCTTCTCGGTGATCTCCGGAATACGATGCATTATAAAAAAGCGAGGCGTTGAAAGGTTGGTCTTCTGGTTTGGAAGTTTTGCAACATGACGCTTCTGTTGCTCATTCCAGGGGAAGTCAGGGAGCATACCTATAAGACTACTTAAGGTAGCTTGCAGTAAGGAAGATGCTAGAACAAAGTTCTAGGTTTTCGATTTGATTGCAAGTTCTCCTTTAAGCAAGCGGGACAGGGATTGCTGGTTCGGCAATCGGACTAGGTCAACGACACCAGTGAATGTAACCTTAAGCCGAGCGCAAAGATTGCGTCAGGCTAATGGGTTTTCGCCTTCTCATCCAACCGAAGAAGAGGTACAACTCCTCGAAAGACGAGATGTGATCAGAGGTTTTACTAAGGCTCGAACTTCAGGATAACAAACTGTTAGCGTAATGACATCGTGCGTGCTGTAACGTGGGGTAGTGGGATTTCTCAAGTGATTTTGAGATGACCGTAGTTACGTTCACCTTAGAGGGTTGGAAAGCCCTCTTTTTGGAGTAACGATCTTGTTTGGTGGGCCGGCCTCGCCCTACAATCCCGCCGGATATATTGCTTTTTTCTATCCAAAGCAAAACCGGTACAGCGGCTAAGAACCGTAGAATGAGAGATATGCTAGACTGATTAAAGACAGAACAGGTTGGATTGGTGATCTGACGTAAAAGTGAAGAGCCAGTCTTGGTTAAGTTTGTGCAGTGTGGCTCTACCGTGAAAATGAATACGGAAGACATCGATAGGAATGCCCTATCGTACTAAGTCAGTGTACATGAGGATACTGGGGTGACAGCTATGGAAAACGTAGGAGCTAGTGAACGAGACAGTTTGTTGAACTGACAAGTGCTCCGAGTGCTCCTGCAACTGGGACAGGCCGACGGATAATTAACGACTAGAAAAAAAAGATCCAGTGGGATTAATCTGTCACAAGTCACATGAGTTTACTAACTCACTACAAGCAAAACAGTTCGAAGTATACTTCGCGTTGGGGCGCGGTTTAGTGGGCTCAGGAGTCATAACGTGTGGGAGGGAAAATGAAAATAGATAGCAATGGTCAACAGTGTGAAGTTATTAAAAATAAAAACGGCGGCCTACACGGTGAGGGCAAGATTACAACGTAGGAAAGTCTCAACGAAACGGTCTGAACTGCGAGATAAATTTAACAACAGGATACTAAGTACTCGGCTAAATTAAGATAATAACCTGAACAAGCATGTAGTGTGAGGGATAGCATTCTCCAATGTTACTCAGAAAAGGGGCCGAAAACCAGTCAAGTGAGAGTGTGGCCAACGTCCTAAGAGAGTACAAACGCTTAGATATTACCGGCAGTTTACCTCAACGTCTCGAAGTAAGAGTAAACTACAGACACAAACTTGTCACGAGTGTTCAATGATACGGATGACGAAGGCTAGCGCCACACGCCTTTCAGTTATTTGAGAAAGTAACTGACTTGAGTGTTCGACGCGACCAAGTAGACAAAGGAAAGAAGACCAACAGTGGCGTTTTTCTTTATCTCTAAGGTAGCAGCACCTTGTGAACACGATTGCAGTGGATCTGTTTTTGGTTTCCATTTGACACTAACTGCGTCAAAAGTCGAGTGATCACTGAAACCTTTGATCTTTTCTCCATGTCCGAGAGAGTCAGTCAGCTGTACTGCTGTGCTGCAACAATTGACGAGAGTTCTCAGTTGCTTTCTTCACAGTGAAAAACAAATTTCCTGCGAGAGTTCAAAGTGACACCGATTTTGATTAATTCTGTATAGATGATGTAACTGGGCGATGTCTGAATTCTTTTACGATAGTTACAGGGTTTTATTTAAGTGATATGTAATAATACTGTCTCTCTGTCTTTCCACTCCGAAAACACGAACCGACTGCCGTGATCTTGTGGATATTTGGTAGGTGTTTGTCTAAAACTATTTTCGCACCATCATTCATTCTTCAACGCACTTATGATGTCTCCTCATCAGTCCGTACAATCAGAAGCAAAGTAACTATTGTTTGCCACTACACTACTCACTATTTCACCTGTACGCTTACACCGAGTGGGGCAATACAGAATCTGATGTGTCACCCAAAGCGAAGTATGATTTTTTGGACCAGCGGATAATAACGTTTGCTAATTGAAGGTAGCTAAAGGACTTGCTGTTCGAAGATTCAAGGGATAGCAGTTGTTGACAAAATGCGCATTCCTGTATCGCACAGAATGTTGATGTTTTGGTCCATCTATGGACTTCTGTCTGGACAGATGGAAGAGATGACAAAGTGTGTGAGTGGCACTCAGTATACATCACTCAGTTAACGTGAACGAGTCGCATCGTTCTCAGTGAATTCGCGTTCAACAAATGCACTATCAATCGGAAGCTAGAAGTGTGTAACTATTGATTTCACGTCTAGTTGGATGGCCGATTTTGAATGACCCTGAGCATACAACATGTCTATCCGATCTGCTCGATTTGGATATGCCCTTCTTTGTCCCAAAGCACAGGACAACACAAAACAGCTAAAACCTTAGGGTAACCCGAAGAAGCACACAAAACTTATGAGTTATACTGCAGATCCAGTCATATTACTAAGCCATTTTGATATCACACTTCATTCTAACACACTTCATGCATTCGAATTCTGAAAGCAAAAATTATCAAGCAGGCTGTTTGTGGTACTCGGATTGTTCACAGAAATTTTCCACAAACCACTTATTTCAATTACTTGTGTTGCATTTTCTAAGCTAACATGCGTCACAAAAGGATTCTGCTTCTTGCTGTCACGAAGAGCCATCTTGAAAAACTGGCCTTGATGAATTGTGTTAGGGTTCGTCTGCTGAACTAAATATTTTACACATATCCGTTAGTACTTGTATGACGTAGTGACCGTAAAAAACATGTTTATCCATGAGATGAGGTCAACAGTAATACAACCTCCTGAGCTAAATTTAACTTGCACTGTTTCATTTTCCGAGCGCGTGACAAAGTAATTACTGTAGAATATTTACTATTCATGGAAAAAGAGTTATCCGTAGGACACTTAAGAGAGAGCTGTTTCGTGCGGGCAACTCTGGATTATGTACTTAGGATTAAATTCTATAGTTATGTGGACAGTTTGCTTGTTCCATTGGATTGTATGTACTAGTGCACAATGACCAAATTTGAGTTCGTTTGGTAAAGGGACACAGTACAGTGAGTGTGCAGTTGACACTTACTGTATACTTTATTCTCAGAGAAATTCCGTGTGGTATCTCCAACTGTTACAAAGTACACGAGACTGATGTCGAAGGGCGCACAAGTTACATGGAGTCATGTTAGAGAGCAAATGTTGAACCGAATGTAGTTTCATGTTATTTCCGGTGGGGTTGATCGCAGTACAGGCTGTTTGTTTGGCACAGGTTACCATTGGTTAGTCGATTAAGCGGCCGATCTATTCAATGACCAAAGTAAATAGGAATGGAGTGAAAATGGTGTCTTAGTGGTTAGGTCACTATCCGAAGGTTAACCATACCAAGTCTCTTAACCTAGTTCCGATTACGCACGGGTTTTAAATACCGATATGTCGGGATCGTGTTAATCGATCAAATGAGACGCTCTGTGCCTAGGTTACATTGTTCAGCTGAAAAGTCCCGGTGATTCAGCTAACGTGAGCCATTACTGTTAGGAGCACTCTGTTAACAGATATACCAGCACAGTGCTTAGAACAGACGTGCATCACTGAGACAAATAGACAAGGTGAGGCAAATAACACTCTCTCACTGCAGTGTGCTATCACGATCAGTTTTTCGCAATAAGATAAAACAAAAAACAGTTTTGTTCAGAAAGGCAGAACCTAAGAAACATATTAAGGGTCTGAGGGCAAACCATAGTTTCTCCAGCACTGTCTGTACCATGCTGTGCCGCTTTCGAGTATGTTCCGCTATCTCTGAGATCCCACACGACGTTATAAAGCCACAAGGTAAAGCTGTGAGGTAGCGCATGACGTTTCTGGGTTTTGTAACATTCTGTTGTTAGTCACTGTGCTCTATTCTGGTGGACTTCTGATCATAACCTGTCGCAGTGATAAGGGTAAACTGTTTCGTTCTTGAGAGTGATGTAGTTAACCAACTAAAGACTATCGGTGGGTTGTGCCACGCAATTTTGCAAGAATTTCGACTGGTGATACAAATTCTATGCTCAGCAGTGGCGTTGGTGGGTTCCAGCGTAAACTGTTCGAAAAGTCCTTCCGAGGTAGTCACCCCCATGGGTCACTTGATGGATTTCGTGCGAGACAATGGGACGGGTAGGTAACAGAGCTCAGATGTGTGAGTTCTGAGCTCCAGCCGTGGCTTCGTAGATCACCTTCTAGAGAGCTTGTCGCTTTGGAGCATGCTGTTTCTGTCACTGATCCGAATTCAGCCGAAGCCCTGATCTTTCAAAGTTGGTTCTCATCTTAATCGTTAAATCTGCTAATCTACCCACTGGTACTAGACTCAAGTTTCTCTTTCATTAGACCTTGTCAGTAGGACATATCTTTGCCACGGCCGGTTTTCGGACTCTGACCACGCTTTCATGAGGCAAACGCGTTGAACACTGCGCCACTGATTCTACATTAGTCAAGACTGATTAAATATATATGAACGCCTAGTCACATTACCTAGTGAGTAATGCTCTAATTGCCCGATCACCTTGAGAGGAGGCAGAGAGACAGCCCTGGTGAGTCAAATCCATAACCTCGGGATCAGGACCTAAGAGAGAAATTCCAGCCTAGTCCTTCTTTGTGAAAGAGACTGGCTGAGAAATCTATCGGAATGTGAAGGCTGCGCTCAGATGAGGATAGCGTCCAATTTGAAATATATCACTAGCAATAAGATTCGCTTTCTCCAATCGGCAGCTTGATAAAACTAAAAGACGTTTAAATGATATCGAACAAAAAAATGATTGGACCGCTTTTTTGACTGAAAATCAACAATTGCTTGCAATTCCTTAAATAGAAATATGTGATATTTCCTAAATGGATAGAGACCATTGTCCCGCATATCCGAATTGAGCAGAACACAGCAAATGAACAATAAACAAATGCTTGTATTAGAATTACGTGCTGTATCAAAAGGTGTACAACCCGAACTTCCGTAATCGACGTGAAAGTATATGCTCAACGGCATTCATCACATCCGCCACACGTTGAGTGGGACTGCGGGTTCTTGAAGTCCCTCCAGAGTTTCATCTGCAGTCTTGAAGACCCACGCATGGTGCTTGTAATTTCCTGGTTCGAATTCGATTCTAGAACGGACTCATCATTACCTGAAGTCACACCAGAATTTGGAACGAACTGACGTGTATCCTCGAAATCTATCTGATCCACGTGCCGGTTGTGTACAGATAAATTATAGACATCTAGAATTCGGTAAAAACAGTTACGACGATTCTCTGGAAGTAAATCAGATGACGGTCTCAAGTCATCACAACGATAAAAGGTAACTTCAGAGGATTGAATACACATCAAGTTTGACATCAAAACCATCCTTTAAAAGGTTTGGCGGGACTTCCATGTGTAGTGAGGTGGTAGGCATTACGATATTGTAGCAAGAAGTTATCAGCACCTTTTTCAAGGTCTTTGAATGTAGTGCACCGAAGAGAGGCTATAGCACTTCTGAGTGTTTCAACAAGGTTTTCAGCCTGACCATTAAAGCATAAATGTAAAGCAGGGGTAAACAGATGCTTGCATCCAATGCCGTTGAACCAAGTAGTTAGAAGGTTGGCAGTGAAATGGGTACCATTGTCAGTCACTAACATAAGAGGCATGTCTTCTCTGCTGAATATACTTCTGAGTGTGTACATGGTGAATTCTGCATTAGGCGTTGTGAATGCCACTTTCGGCCACTTTGTGTAGGAGTCAACCACTACTAGCGCATAATACTTATCAAGAAAGAAACCACAATAATCTGCAAGAAACCGTTGCCAATCCTCAATCGACATCGGCCATGGATTCCATTTAGACAGTGAATTGTGAAAATTCGTGATGACGACAAATATAAGCATCAATCTCCGGCCACCAGCACGTTAATCCGGTCAGAGACTTCATCTTTTCAACCCCAAGTTGTCCGGAATGCAGATCATCCAGAACAGCTCTACAAAGAGTTGGAGGAATAACAATTCTGTCATCCAAGCACAATAATCCATTTGGAGTGAGTGATAATTCTTCCCGACGCACATAAAATGTAGGGAATTTCTCTCTGACTTGTGGGATCCAACCACGTCGCAGCGCACTGAGGATGGGTGAAAAGTAACGTTGAGTATCGCGAATCAACTCTGTTCGGCTAACCGACAGAGGGTGGATTATAAGGCAATCATTACTAGAAGTTTTCTCAGATGTATATGGAACACATTATAAGGGGTTCACATGTCTGATTTGGTTTGCTGATTTGTGCACTATAGTATAGTCATATGCACTGAGTGCTATGCTCCATCGTTGAGCTATGACTGCTAATGGACGTGCCAATGACTTGTCAGGATTATAGATGAATTTCAGTGCCTTATGAGCCAATACACTTTTGGGTGACACCCTAAACAGATGCTTATGAGGCCGCTTTACCTCCCAGTATACCGCAAGATGTGTGTTTGAGCATAACCCCTTTCTGTCGGATTGAGTCGGCGTGATATACACACAACTAGTTTGCCGTCCTGCTCAAACACAGCTCCGATTCCGAATGGAAAACCCTCAGCAATCAACATAGGCATAGTTTTAGGAGAAAACGGACAAAGTGTGATATCATGTGACAAAAATTCAACAATGAACGTACACACCGTTCATGAGTTGTAGTCCACGTGAACTGCTTCTCAGAAAGCAACTGGAATAAACATTCAACAAGGTGGGGGAAAATTTGGAATGAAACGGGTATAGTACTGTAAAGCATCTAACAAAGAATGTACTTTAGATAGGTTTGTGGGTGAAGTTGCATTAACTAATGGGTCTAGATGTTTGGCATCAGGATTGAATCCGTTACCATCAACTAAGTAACCGAGACACTCGAAAGTGCTTACAGTAAAAGCGTAGTTGTTTGGATTAACAGCAGTTTTCTGTCGAGAAACTGTTGGAATAGTTTCAAAAGATGAGAATCATGAATTAACTTGTCTGGAGCATGTACGATGATATCATCCTGATAAACTTCGACACCATTGATACCCTTCACAATGTTATTCATTACCTGCTGAAAGATAGTTGGAGAGTTACTAAGTCCAAACGGCAAAAATCGGTGCTATAAAAGTCCATTAGGTGTGTTGATTGTTGTTATTGGCATTGATGTTTTATCCAAAGGAATATGTAGGTATGCGTCCTCCAAGTCAATCTTGAGATAACTTTGGATTCCAAAAATTTGTTGGGAATGCCCTCAGGTTCAGTAGTGGTACTCGTATATTGCCTAAGGCATCGATTTACAGTAAGTCGATAGTCACCACATATACGCGGAGTTTTCCCATCAGACTTCAAGGGTGTCACAGTCGGCGTGGTCCAAGATGACGAATCAAAAGGCTCAATGACGCACTGTTCTAGCAGCTCGCTGAGCACCTTAGACACCGGTTCGCCGAGTCCATGGGGAATTATACGACGTTTCAGAAAAACCGGACCACCAATTACTTCTAGTTTAACTAGAGGTATCTTCAAACAGCCCATGGCTTTCGAACACTTGAGAATTAGGTCTTTCCAGCCTGTGGAATCACTCTGTGGTACAAACAAGGAAACCTATATATGAAGCATCTTTAAAACCTTTAGCCCCAAAGTGGATGGGCCATGATGAGTAACAACAAAGTTACAATCAATTGGCTTGAATTGTTCATTAAAGATCGGAACAGTGACCGAACCCAAAACAGGAATAGAGTGACCAGTTATTCCTCGCATGGTCACGGAACAAGGATGTAGTAATTCGGATGAAACTGTGTTAGTGTCTTGGTGGATTCTCCACTGTCAGTGTCAATAATAAAATCATGCCTCGTGCCACGTACTGCGAAAAGGATGTGAAATAGATGCTCCGAAGTAGATGAATCAATTGTCAAAGTAAATGACTCCAACTTACCGAACGTAGCTCCCGATTCGTTTTGATCATTTTCTAATGACTGAAAATTTCTGTTCGACTTACAGATACTTTGTAAATGACCTCGTTTCCCTCACTTGTAGCACACAGAGCGGTGGTGAGTGTTTGTGTATCTAGAATGTTTCTTGCCACATACGGTACATTTCTCGAAACTCCCAGTGACATGTATTATCTGATGCAAAGAATTATGAGAAACTGGTTGAGAACCCTAGTTAGGAGCTGAATTGAATAGTCGCAGAGTACTGTGCTCTCTAAGTCTCATCTTCATCGATATAAACAAGATTGGGTCTACACTAGAACTTCCACTCTGGACTGTATTATTAACGTGTTCATACTACTCACGGATGACGTGTTATTATATAATATATATTATATTATTATATATTATTATTATATATTTTATACGTGGATTTTAAAAGTAGCAGTAATTGTCCACGTAGATCCGGAACATTAATGCCAGCGATGAGTCGGTCACGAAGTTTGACCTCCAATTGATCACCAAAATCACCCTGTGCTGCCTGACTGGTTCGGTTGGCGCCGCATGATGTTGATATTGACCCGTTCGGCGACCTCAAAATTTACAAGGATGATATGACCGAGTAGTATTTCCTTTACGCGCACATATGGGACAGATTCTTCAGAAGACAATATGCTTGTTTCCCTATTCTTTAGAAGAAGAAGAAGAAGGCGGATTTCGTCTCCTCATTTTGGTTGAATGCGGTCCTACACCATAGTTCAAACCGTTCAAAATAATACTCAATATCACGGTGTATCACAGTTAACTTGGTTCAACCTTCTTGTCATTTTGATCGTCCGTATTACAAAGTGAAATGCAAATCATACACTTTCATAAATGGGACAGAATCTCCAATTCCTGACTGCCATCTAACAGTTCCATTTTGGCATTTTTGCAAACAACAGCAATTTCACAAGAAGATTCAATTTAACTAGGAAAGACTCGTATAATTAATGATGGAAATTAACACAATTTCCATTAGAATCGTAGATATTGGTTGCGTGCAGTTAAAAAAAATATATAACTCACTGTACCAAGTTAAATTAAAATGCTTTCCACTTAATTTGATTTGCTCTGTGACAAAATATCAAAACATTCGGTGTTTACTGGCTTTTGAAGGAACAATAGAACCATAGGTCGTTGGTACATTTATTCTGAAAGATTTGTCATTAATTACATCAAAACTACACTTTCTGATCCGAAATGAAGTAAATTGTTGTTTCTGTCAATAACAAAACCGAATTTCTGGACTTTAGGTCTCAACTCCAGGGAAGCGAAAATGCTCCTTTTTGTGTCATTTTCGGCAGAAACTGTTGTACAAATTCACTTGTTACATGCGGCTCATTTTCGATGGTTTGCATCAACCTGATCATATTGTGTAAATCTTCGATAGAGGGGCCATATTTGAATCCGATCAGGACAAGAAACGAAACATGGAGACACTCATCCATTCCTGCTCTCAGTCTAATGCAATTGTGATTTTTTGGTTGAATGTAATGAAGTAATTCTAAAGTTGCCGTTTACCAGATGATTAATCAAAAGATGTTTCTGTCGTTAGTGTGATCAGCATAAATTTAATGTTCTCATACAAACTCGTTATAATCAAAAGGTTCGTGTCCTATTTGAGGTAGACAAAGCTGGCCAAGTTTCACGATACAACTGGGCATGCCTATTGAAAGTCAGTTTTTCTCACTACGCTGTGATAGATAGATAGTAAATCATTGAACACTTGAAAAATTCAGTCAAACAGATTAAATCCGGTGATCAACAGACTTCAATACAAGGATGTAGACAAATGACCTAACGTTTCTCACAGAGTTTGTTTAACATGCCTAGGTCGACCTGCTCCCAAAAAAAGTTGATTTTTAAATGGCGTTAAGTTCAGATGCTGTGAAGGTGAGTAAAAAAGATTCATTCATAGGTAGCTAGTATTGTCAAAATGTGTATTGCAGGTTTAGGGACAATAAATGGTTTACAATCTATCCATTGTCAATATGAGTTCATTATGCACAGTGGTGTTTACTGTAGTGTGCTTCTTTTGCACTCACTGTGGCGTGTACTGTTGATATTTATGAGGGGAAAAGCATTAAAAATTCAACCTTTACTGAAAACATGAACTCCGCGGTTGGCAATGAATTTGATGTGGTTCAAAATCCTACAGGTTTTCTGTCACGAAATTCATGGTGAAGTGATGGCACACATTCAAGAACGTTTGAATCGTATCAGTTAATGGTGTTAAGAATGCCTCCATTCTAGTGTTTGCCTCACCGGCATTGCATTAGCCATCTAGAAACTACACACTAGTCACTTTGATTAAACCATAATGTAAGCATTACGGCTATTTACAAAATACCTTTCATTGATCGATGCACGACCAGCCAGTGATCCAGAACCCAGTGTCGATTGACACTGTCAACCCCTACTCGAATCGACAATCATTCATTCAGTATGATTTATTCTCATTTTCATAATAAGTTGGGAGTTCCAACTCGAAATCCGTTGGTTATTCCTGCAGAGACAGCTTCAAGTGTCAAGTGCGGTGACCGAACCATACAACACGCGGGTGCCTAGAATGTCAACGGATGGATAGTAGCAACTTGGTAGAGAACGTTTCTGGCTCTTCATTATCGAGATGTACTCAAAAATTGTATTTACATTACTCAACGACAAGTGAAAGCCTACAACGGTCCGACTGCTTCTCTTGATTTCATGAATGGAGGCACAGGCTTGTTAAATAAAGATCACTTACTTGAGGCTCGGTCAAATTTTCCTTCCATTGTTGAAGATGAACAAACTTGAAAACCGATGTAGAATGGCAGTTTTAGAATGTGCACTCAGAAGCTTAATATGAGCTCGAGCTTGCATATCGAAAATTTCTGCGACATCTGAACAAAAAGGTGTCCCATAAAAAGAGGATACTTCTGTCTAGAAGCCTGCTCCTGTAGTTTCAATGAAGGCACAACGGCATACCATTTTAACTCAGCTTCTGCTAACTCTTGAGAACAGATATAGTAAGTGAATCAGGCCTACATGGATTTGTTGGTTTCTGACATTCCCAAATTTATCATGTTTGTGGATGTTTTCCAAATCACTTATTCGAATTGCAATTAACCGAAACATCTTGTATAGTCAAGTGGTGGATAACACTAAGTTTAAATGCGAAGAAGGTGCAACATAAAATTCTACATGAGCTAGAACAAAAACAATATTGCTTGCTGGTGTCACAAACAGGTTAACTAATTTAGCTCGTTGGTATGGAATGTGCTTTGCCCTCAAAAACTATACGGAACTAACTCAGGATTGACTTGAAATCGTGACAAATCAGAAACGTGAGAATTTATCCAACTTTAATGGTTGCACTCGCTTCACTAGAGAGAGGAATGAAGTAAAAACCCATCTCTTTTAAGGATTAGAATGAAGCTTTACAACGCCGCGAGTGAAATACATCAGTCACTGTGAGAAACTACAACTGAACCTTCTCTCGTTCAACAAATCTACAAGTGGAAGAGCTATGTTGATCAGCATCGTTAGCGAGTTGTTTGCACGCAACTGCTTGTGCATGACGAAACCGTCTTATAAAAAACGAGAGCGTCAAGTAAAGAAACTTTAGAAGAGCATTCTGAAATTCTCTGCGTTCTCGGATTAGTAATTTCCTTGGCTTCGGTGTGCGCCTCGCATATCACGTCATAACCTCATTTGTAGCATTCAAATTGTGGAATACAGTGTCGAGTGAGAAGGTTGCTAGGCCTGTAGACCATGACTTAACAACAAGGTATGAAGCGACTAACGGTTGGACCTTCCCTATCGACAAAAATCTCGTTTCAGGTGGGTAACCCAAGGATGGGAAAAACACAATTAAAGTCCGTATGATATGACACGTGTTGCTGATAGCGCATTGGCAAGTTATTACATAGTAATCTCCAACGAAATGACCACCCTTACAAAAAAGTGAATGTACTGATTTTTCGTTGGGTGCTGTTCATTCGGGAGCAACTAAATAATTCGTCTTTTTTCTCAAAAATAGCACAGGGTTTTCCACTAACACCGCTTTTTACCTAAGTACGATTGCGTATATTTATTCCTACACATATTTAATTCCCGAAGAAGGTCCTGGTAGGAAGAAATACCTACTGAATCAGACCTTTGGTAATTTCAGTGACGCCCGATACTAGTTCACATATTCTTAGCAGTTTGTGTGCCTTTGGATTTCTCGTGTGTTCATTCTTAATACGCATCTCACGTTCACGTGGTTGACAGGTAGTAGAGCAGTTGCTCGGAAATTAAACTGAACATCAACTCTTTGAATCTCTAACTGTTGTGAAAATTTTATGACGCTTTCCACTTCGTTACCTGCAGATTGTCAACCACCTACAACTGTCGCAAAAAATTTGACGCATCCAGACCGCACTTTCCAAAGTAAACGATGGTAAAAATAGTTGGTCTATTTAATTAAAATACTCCCAAATCAGACATGAGAAACCACTACTCTGTAGTAAGGTTTTTTTGCAGAAAACGCCGTACTGCGCGTTACTTGAGAGAACAAATATTATGTGATATGTCTTGGTTCGTATTGTGCAAAGTTAATTTGTACACTATAATAATCATGCTACAAATCTACGCGTGTTCACTAGAACAGCCTTGCAGTTATCAATTCAAAATAGTCACCCACAACGCCACTCACATTTCCCATATTTTGGATAACATAAGTACACTTCCATAGCCTTGCTCGCGGAAGGGTATAAAGAAATATTTTCAGACTCAAAGGAAAACTAAAGACGGTAAGGTTTCGGAGATCATACTCTTATAAGTAGGACATGGGTGGATTTCTATTTTGCTTATGCCACCCGAACTATACGGGAAAATTGAGGTTAGAAGTTTGAGTCACAAAAATGTTTCTAGTTCCATATTTTAAACGTTAAATACAGTTCCACCCTATAAAGAATCTCTTTACAGAACAAAAATTCGCCGGCTAAGTAGGTGGCCACTTATTTCGAACTAGTAAAGAATCCACAGAGAACCAAGTCATGGCTTAAGGGATTAAGTAGCCGGACACAAAAACTGAAAGTCGAAATTGTGAGGATGCCGACTGCCAGGACAGCCGGCGCGTCGACACAAAAAGTTTTTGAACACACAGAGGGGGACTTTGTTGTTTGATAGACAGAGCCTCAGCAAACTGGAGTATGCGTTTCCAGTTGCTCGAAAAATCACCAAGAATGCGTTCTGGTTGGACTAAGTGCCTTGCAATCGATGACGCCATATGCATCCGTCGGCCCCTTGATAGTCGGCATCATCAGAACATTGATTTTTAGTTTTCGTGTCCGACAGTTTACTCCCTTAATCCATGACTTATACCCTGTGAGATTTTTACTAGTTTGAAATAAATTACATGCCCATGTGTGATCAGAAGGTGTGAAATGTCACTCTGGAGAACATCACATAAGTCGACTCTTCTCACTACTTTACTCAAGTTCAGTAAGGGAAAAAACTGTTTCACAGTACATTTTGTTTCGTTTTGTAAAACTGTTGATTGTAAAAGGTCGGTATCATAAGAAGTACGCTGTCGAATACAGTCTTTTCACCATTCAACCTTCGTGGTAATGACACTAACCGTTTTTCCAGGTGTGAGTGATTGTGTAAATTCATTGAGTACATAGGTTTGCCAGTTCACTGGTGCCCATGAACAAAGTCCACTTTCCGCGGCAACTTAGATGGTGCTTGCTAATAACAGATTTTCGCCATGACAGGTTTCGCAATTCGTTCAAAATTAGTTATCGTTTATTGTAAGTCAAAAGACAGGTTCACATAGGGCGAAAGTCTATCTTTGAAAGAAAAGGTTTTCAGCCACTAGTTCCTCTCGAAAGTTCGTCGTGTACGAAGGTGATAGCTGAATTGTTGCTGGGCAAATACACCGACCTGTTCCACGTCTTGTTTCCCACAATATTTTTCTTAGTGACCTCTTTCTTCTCGTTATTTGCTACTCACTGTGCACAACACACATTTAAATCAAATAGTATGTGTTTTCCAATATGTAACAACCTAAGATTTAAGTTTTGTAAAAGGTAAACCAAAGGCTAGTTAAATTGTTATACCGTGACTCGTTATGTTAATAACAGGACACAGGCCTTCCAGGCGACCTGCTTCCGTCTTGCGCTACATTTTATAGAATACATGTTCAAATGGTACAATAAATTAAGTCATTTCAAGACTGTTAATGTTCGTAAATTGAAAATAGTTTGTGTCTCCAATTTTGCACAATGTAAACTTTACATCTGACTGTTTGCATGGTTCGCTATAAATCACGTCATGTTTGAGGTAGGTAACGCTTATTTAAAAAATTCGCCAAACGGATTGCGTTTAGTGTTTTTAGGCTATCTGGAAATGTTTATTCCCCGTTTTTTGTTTGGTGATTGGACTGTCAACTCCTTTTTGATATATGGTAACACCGCAGTTACCAAAAAGCAAAATACACGGCTTGGCATCATTCCCTTTTGATCGAAGCGGACTGTAACAACAGGTTTATGTTGACGCAAGGTATACTTACAATTGATTCTCCACTCAGTTGACCACAGTGGTTTGAGTTGTACGGATTTGGAAAAGGATACATGCCATGCTCTTCAGTATGTGCTACTAAGCTAGATTGCAAATTGACATGCATTAAAATTAAACCAACTTCCTTCAGTTGACAGAGTGCAGAATGTTTCCCCGTCAAGCAGGTCGAATAAGGTCTCCGTTCAAATTTACGAGATTAGGCAGTTTACTCGTTTACTGTAATGTTCTCTAGTTATCAGCTTGTTAAAGACATCATATTTTCCTGAATCTTCATTCCCATCTGATTAAGTACGTCTCCCTTCACCACCTTTGCAGTAGGTGACAATTTTTTCTAGCAAACATTTCAGGATATTCACTTCCAATGAACGTTGTTTATTTACAGAGTGATTATTTTTCACAAGCTAGTCAAATGTTCAAGCAACTCTGACGAACATCAGCTTGTGAGGCTATATTCTTGTTTACGTGCATCATTATGTATGTGATTCTGGAATTTGTGTAGTCTTGGGATACAAACTAGAGGAAAAGTCTCCACTGGGATCTACTTTCCTCACAACTATCGACGGGATTTGTGCGGAACCAAAGGGTAACGCCATTATCGGTGTTCTGCTGTATGTATATGCTTTCGTTGGTTCATATCCAACTGCAGGTTTTTCCGGAAAATGCAACAATTCTACATCTTATTTTCCTATTCGGTTCAGACAAGTTTGAGGATGGCGTTTGATCACATTCTGATACTTATGGTCTATTCCAGGCGGTTCTTCACGGTCATATCAATTAAATGCCATAAGCACGCGTTACGTGGACATCAATGTGAATTAACCCAGTCTTTAGTAACCTGTTAAACTACGCGATAGAAGTACGTGTGCAACCAATACTCCGATCAATTTTTCACTGTTCGAATTTATGTATGGTCGGTGTGTTCCAATGAATAGCTTGGCCAAACACTAGCACACACAACGCATCACTGCTGCTACGATGAACAACCTCTACAACTTTCAAGTATTGCCATTTCGCTTCAATTCAAAATACAAACAATCACATCAGTTACAAGGAATTTCGAAGCAGATCAACACGTCGCCACTGACCAAACTTACAGAATGACTGTACCTTCAGTTTTCTAATTGAACACCGCCCACACTTTATCACGGCCTCCGCATTCGGATGAGCCTTTCGGTTTGCCCACTTCAGGGTGAGGCAATAGACTGGAGTTTCGTTCTTATTAGTGCTCACCAGTAGTGGCTATCCTCTTCCGAACCGCAGTTTGCATTCCTGCTCTTACGTGTTAACCACGACGCCAACAGACTGAAAATAGGCATGGCCTACTACTGGCACTCAAACTCTGGATCACAACTTTATGTGAATAGTTTTGAGCCTGCCCGATCACTTTGAAAGGGATTGTAAACAGAATTGCTTTGTTCTATCTAATCGATAACTACGTGCTCAGGACGAATTGAACATGCTTCGTATCTTTAAACGTCATCTTCAGTCATCTGACAGAACCCTGCTGGCGTCAAGTTCCATGTTGTTTATTCATTTTTGTATAACTTCGAAGAAGGGTAACATTGCCAAAATCGATGGTTATTTTGCCTTGCAGATGAGGAAGGTAAAACCGAAATTCATTCAACCACATTTGTGCTAACTTCTGGATACACACTCTACACCGATCCTTCGACTAAGCTCGGCTTAGCATCCGGTATCATCAATCCATACTTTCCGAATTTCGTTGAAGCCGTGGCAACTAGTTTTTCTCGAGCCAGCCTTAGATTAGATTCCCATGGGCGTTAAACCCGAAGGCAATTCAACTAGCTTGACTGCCTGTTCCTCTACCTCACCATTACCTGTTTGTCTTTTATATATTTCCGGTTGTCATTGCTGGTGGTAGCCGCCAATGATTATTTTTTGGATGATATATCAAATCGTGACCACCGAGAGACTACAAAATGAGTCGATTTTATTGAGTAGACATAATACAGGTTTTTGTATGATATCAAGCAGTTATTGTGAGCATTAATTCACCCTCCAACTTTGTTTTAGGCCTACTTAGAGACTTCTTCAATTTGTTGTTAACCCTAGCCATTACAAAAAAATTATTTTTAACAGTAATTAGATAATCGAAAACCAACAGACCACAGTAGTGCACTGAAACGCTTAATTCCAGAGTCGACCAAACGGTTTCAGTTCATGGATTTTACCCAGATTCCCAGAGCCGATAAACAACACAATCACGCTTCTGTTCCGACAGATATCAATACACCTCAGTGTATCTAATGTAAAACTGTAGAATGTGACAAGTTAGACTGTCTGTTTGTTGGTACATAGTAATATTTACTTATCAATGACCATGTACAGCAAGGTGTGGCTAGTGGTCCTCAGTTCCAAATTAACCTGTCACATTTACTGGAATCTAAGAACGTCTAAACACACACGCCAACATAAGTGGCTTACAGTGCATCACTGGTTAGTCTGCCCACAAAACTAGTATCTAGTTTGAACCCAAAGGAAATAAGACTGGGAGATGTGTTAGTGGAGGCTTTTGCAGTCCTGTCGGCCAACGTTGGTTAGCTAGATGATAGGGTGGGAAAAAAGAAATCCTCCTCTCTAGAAAACAAAAATAAAGGGAAACCAAATCGCAAACGTCAAGCTGATGCAAGAGATATGGGAAAAATAACGCGGGAATAAATTCAGCGTTGGACTATATTGTGACGGTTTCTGTATAAAATTATGAAGAAAAATTAACGTTTCACTTTAGTTTTAATGCAAAACAACACCTTTTCTCGCAGTACATCGCCAAGGTAGCAGGCCAGCACAACCGAGGCTTCTAAAAACGAAACGTACGGTTTGCTAGACGAAGTGCTTATTTGCGTGACACGCATAATCGAGCTGACTTAACCAAATTAGTCTAACGCACACGCCGTCTTCACGTTCAAGGTACCCTCTAAGTATGTTGATTAGCTACCAGTCTGAAGTGACGGGTTCATTCATGACCACATTCGTTGAAGCGCCACATGGCCACGTCACCACGATCAGTTGCGTCCACGATGCATTTGCGTGCTTTCCACTGAAGGTCAAGGCCACGCCGCTGCTGCCCCCTGAACTTTTGGACACCCGTTCGGATCACGTTCCTCAAAGTTGTTTGGTCAAAATGTACGACCGAGCATGACCTAAGATATAAATCCCAGCCCGAAAGACCTGACTGAATAATAATCGCTGTGTCGCAGCTCCTGGTGACGAAGGTTTCACTTATTTGCTTCTGGCTGCTCGTATAACAATTGCTTCGTTAACCGCTGTTGCCTCATCCGACGGACATGTCTTGGCCACCGAACCTCACCGAGCACTCTGACGACATCAGAGTTTCATGAGATTCATAAGATTCTAACTTACCCGTCAGTGGAGTGCGGCCGACTGTTCAACACAAGCAGGGGTTGTGCATTCCTACAGTAATAGCCTCGGCGGTTTATAACAAGCGCATTCGGACAGCTCCACTTGATACCCGGCAAAGCATAAACCGCTTGGCATTGATGAACGCATGTCTAATGACTGGCACGTGTAACACCCAAACACATTCAGGAACACCCCCACAATCCCCCAGCAGATTATGATCCGCACCATTTCTTTAATTTCAATGTCCTGTCAACATAAGTTGTTTTAGTGCTTATCAAACTTCAAACTGGACACCCTAATGATCGTATCGATCTTTGTAACTGTTCGTCCACAAGTCACTCGTTCCCCCAGTGTGCATTGTCTTATCTCTGATTGACTACGCCGTAGCGGTTGTGTTGTTGTTATTGTAGTAAACAATTTGTTTGTTTTACTGTTCGATTGAGACGATAAACATGACAAGTTCACTCCGTCCACATCTCGATGTTCGCTAACATGCTTGACCACCGAAGTCCCTGGTTACGCCTTAGGCACTGCAGCTCGTAGCAGGCCAAATGATGCGCATTCCGCCGGTACACTGCTTGATTTTCATGATCGCACAACAATGTGAACGGCAATACGACTCGGTGGACAAACATTTTTGTTTTAATGATTTTGGCTGAATCCCTTTCAGACACGTTTTTCAGATTGTCCGCTAAACCTGGCGAAGTGAGCTGGCGACCTACGATCCACTATATCGAAATCGGTGGCTCAAGCAACAACAGAATACTTCAACTGGTTAAATTGTTTGGAATAAACTGCAGTCAACTAACTCAAATCGGACGGCGAGTTACCCATTCCAGTGATGAGCTTTTAGTGCTATCTTGCAAGCTTTACACGGTAGACGCTGGTGAAGACATTCCTAAATATAATTACTTCTCAATTGTTCCAACGTAGACAATCTCTCAGGCTGTCAACTTTTGACAATCTGACCTTAGATCTTTGGGAGGCAAGCCGAAAATGATAGGTAGTCTACTGTATCAAAGCCCTACCACCATACGAAGCAACATATCCAAGCAGCAGTATGCTCTAGAAAGTGAACATAAGATTTGGAGCGAACTGAGGTCTTGCGAACGGCCCTAATGAACCCTGGTTCAAAGAAGCGCCAGCTCAAACAAGTGATTGCGCGGCACCCACTAAACCCAACCAAACAAGCTCCCAGTAGATCTTCCCCCTGAATGAGAAAGTATGATAACTTTAAGTACACGATAAAGTCCAATTCTGTGTTAGGCCAACGATTATTAAACAGCTCGAAGGATTAGAACAGAGGGTCTGATTGGATCATTTCTGATACACCGTTTTCACGTGATACTCGTCTACTGCTAGAAGATTACCTGCAGGTGAATGATGTACAATTCACTTTCATGCGTCGTTACTGCAACCTCGAAGTGATATGATCAGTTTATGCACTCTCCGAAAACCTCATCATAAGGTCTGTTCAGACGTTCGAAGTTTACAGCCCTTAGCAACCTAAGTTACAGAGCCTAATCAAAACACCTCATTCATAATCAGAAGTTCTTGTCTGGTCTCAAAAGGTCAATGGTATGCCAGGTGGACCGTTATCTTCACATTTTTATAACACGTTACTTGCTCAGGTGCAGCCTTAGACTAACTATTAGCTACACTATCAACTGCTAATTCTACGACCATCATATCATTCCTCAAAGCGACCTATTCAACACCGCTCTTTAAGGAACACATAGTCAAGTCCAGCGCCCTCGATCCAGCCTTATTAAACTCACTAGTTCATAAACAAGGGTCTCAGTAGTCAGATTGACCACAATACACTGAAACTAAGCGGAAAATCAATCCATTTAGAGACCGAACCTCCTTCTTAAATAAGCGCTTTCCACACGCCAACTAATTTTATTTTGCTTTTCCGAATAGCAGGGTGCTCACTTACCACCGAATACAGGTCATTTCTTATTGTAAAAAGTTAACCGAGATACACTAAAGTCTTACTAACATGTCTATTTGCCTACACAGCATGGACTTGCGAAATGGAACTAGTCACTATAATACCTAATAACGCGTACGTATTGTAAGCTCCAAATTCGCTGTGCAACAGCTTCGACTCCTCCCGAAAAGCATGCAATATAGATTTGATTACTATAATTTTGCTTCTTGCCAGTCGCTCATAATAAGTCGGTCTTCAGTAACCGTCCAATCGTTCTGGACACGTTCAAATCAAATTTTTACAGCCACACTACGATGAACTGAATTTCCTGGTATTGCTAAGTAAATTAGATGTCCAAACTGTATGGGCAGAGAATCGGTATGACGCATTGGGCCGCTGTATTTTTCAAGCGTCCGTCCACTCTTCATCATTCCAACGACGGCTGTTATTTCCTGAGCAGATCAAACACAAGACCCCAATTCGGACTATCCAGCATTATCACCATCCCCCCAAAAAAATCAGTTGGCAATCCGGCACAAGGCAGAGGTTAACACTCGATTCCTTAACACAAAGGTCATGGTCAATGGAAAACATTGTCCAAGTCCCAGAAGAGCGCTGAACCAGACATGATAAAATTTGTAATTGGCCCATTCGCGTAATCCGGATTTCCGCAAGAAGGCGCACATCCGGCTACGCACCTTAACACGAGTTATCAGGTCTGACACAAACATCGTTGATTTACCTTTACGTAATCGTTCTGCGTGAAAGCAAAGCTGTGGTCTATATTTCAACATGCCAGGCGACCCACTAGTTCTTGGTAGCACGGAATGACAAGACCGGGATGAAAGAAAATAGAAACGGCATTATATAAAATAGGCTGCCTAGACGGTTTACTCTGTCATGTCTTTTTGCTCACGATTCATTGAGGAATTGCCTGTAACTGTTCGTGTAAAACCACCCTCCGACAGGGATTATCCATTTTCATACCCACCGATTTTTGCCCATTAATTATCCGGTATCGTCTGTTAACGTTTAAAGGGTGGGATTTAGTGTGGATAGTCCTACTTTTCACTTGTAACTCCCCATTACCTAGATAGTTCTGTCCCGGCCGCGCTAATGCTGTAACGCTTCAAAGCATATTTAGATTTTGTAATCTGTTCAGTGGTACGAAGACACCCCTTGAGTCCTGCGCATTTGATGACTCTGTAATGTGGTAGTACTTGGTGGTAAATCACGAGGAACCCTGATTCAACGAACGCACCTACTGTTGTGAACTCAGAAGGCGGATGGCACACAAATTGTTTATTTGGGAAACCAATACACGGCCTAAGCGTGTCAACGAGACTACGAACAGAAACACTCATTTACACGCCATACTCGTCTGAGGATGCTCAATTCGCTTTAGACACCATGTCTCAATTCTTTTATGTGGCGAAAGCCATTCTGTGTCATTCCAATGATCCTTCCCATATCTCTCCCGTATTCATCCCGCGATCACTTCGATCCAAGCTGCTACTGAATAGTGGTGTGAGTAGTATGGTGCGACCGTCTATCCTCACTACACTACTAGCAAAAATTAATGAACAAATATCTTTTGATAGCTGAAACTCACGATATATTTAAGTGAAATCTATAACTGAGGTGATCTTTCTTCCATCCTGACTGCAATTAAACGCTTTCACCGTTGATGAGTAATTTGTTTCTAACAGAGGTAATTTTGCTAGCAAACGAAAACGTTAGCTGTAGAAACATGCCGGTGTACTTTGGATAACATATTGAATTCACCGCTGAAGTACATGTTTTAGAGTATGAAGTAGATGAGTACAAAGGTTCACTACATTTTCGGTCAAGCAAAAACACCTGTAGGAGAGTTGTGTTGTGCACTCGTGAGGGTCTTTTTAAAGTGTGCACTTGAAATGGGCTTCCTAATCCGAGAATCGTTCCGCATATCTGAATTCGTCAGACGTGCGCTGAACTTAACCAGTTCTAATCTCATTATTTCACAACTAATCCGTCCCCGCAGATTCAGTTTGAGTTCAAACGTTACGTGCAACCGACTGATCTGATAAGGTGATGCAGAAAGGAATAGGTTACACCATGTCAAAACGTTGTGCGACGGAGACACTCCAAGCTAGCTCAGCAGTGACCAGCTTCTAAAACAGATCGGCTGAGGTGAGAACAGACCAGAAACCTCTATCGCGAAAGTATTCGTGTTCGATTTCATTGAGTCGGTCGTGCGACTCTGACAGATATCTCAACAGTCTAAGTTTCCGGGAGAAATTATTGCATTATATCGTGCCGGTAAGATCTTCTGACATGATGCTGATTTTATTTACTGTTTGAGTTTGATTTCCGGCTAAGCCTCTTGAAAAACCCTGCTCGATCCATTGCTATTTTTCATATACATATATATGCATATATATGAGCCTCTCGACCATAGTTTCTATAAACGTTCATCGCAGTTAGACGGTCTACAAATATAGAACACTCGTGACCTTAGTGTGTTACACGGTCATACGGTCTCACTCCAGTGATGGTAAGTAATTATAGCTGATCCCAGCCAGCTGAATAAGGTGATTCGATAAGAATACTACCACTCCTGATGCTGTTTTGCTGGAACTGAATCAAGCTCAGTTATCCACAAAGGTGAAATTACTTCAGTTTTTGTTGTCAGTTAGTACTAAGTGAACATTTCAGTTATTTGGTCGCATTTAGGGCCATTTTAGATGCTTTTGTTGGTTCTGTTTGCGCTTCTTATCGAAATTTTCCAGGGGAATTAGTGAAGATAATTCATTTTGAGAAGTTGAAGTTGACCACAATCATGTATGTCACAGATTTGTTGATTTTTGGATAGCGACCAAAGTCTTCAGGCATTTGTAAAGCATCGTGTCTTGGTCGAAAAAGTCGTCTATCGTACGACAGCATGATGTTCCGAGAAGGAACAGTTGTCTTACGTGGTAACCTGCTAGCGTAAAACACGTTACCATTGTTATGGTAGCACGAAACAGTACCTCCATCAAGTAATATAGTCAGTTATCTGAAACACACCATTAGCAAGTTACGCGACAAAGGAGTACCACGGAAGTGCGAGCGGAACAACAACCAACAGAGTAAAACGAACCATTAACGAGCCCTTACACTGAACGGGCACAGTCCAAAGACATTTCTATTCACGGTGACACTACTGAAACTAGTCTGGGGGCAGTGTTGTTCGTAAATAAAAACTACTAGATTACTTCTTAGGAAAATGAACTGTGTTCAAACTGGGGATATGCTAGCAGTGGTTTTTGCCACGGAACGGTCCAATGCTCAGACCTTTGTTCGGAAGACAATGGTTCACACAGAGATCATGGGCTCTTAGCTACAACACTGAGGAAGACGTTATACACAGCAATAAAAACTGCGAAAAATTCCAGTAAAAATTCAAAGAATTCGCCACAACACTTTTATACGTTATTTAGGGTTATAAAGCAAATTTTCTTTTTCTAAGAGCTTTTTTATAACACCAGCTTGGATGTAGACTACAATGATGGAAACCGCACTGAGTACATATCTTGAATATGTAACGGTGTGTGACGCAATGTTGATACTGCTGACCGAAACAACCATAAATCGCCGGTCGTCGTTTGAGCGAACACTACCAGAGGGAGTATAAACTACTTTGGTGGCCGTCATCAGCTAATTCGCAGTTAGAATTTTTAAAAAGAATGGGTGCCGCTCTGTAGACTTTTCAGCGTAAAGAGTTGCAGTTTTTCCGTCTGAGGGTCCAGGTACCCTTCTGCTGATCAAAGACACCAGGATCCACAACAGATTTTCAACAAATATGCGTCTTGTATAGAATATTTGACTTAATTCAAGTTAAGGAGACAGTGCTAACAGGTTAAGTTCAGCAAAGGACTCGGAACTAATATCAGCGGGTATTGTCAGGCACGGCAAACAGTTTGTTTAAAACAGACCATTTACCGTCGAAGAATTATGAACCACATAACCTCTAGCATAGTCGCTGACGAATTCCGAGCGCGATTCGCACGGTATAGCATACCTGGGATCTACCACTTAAATGGCAGATTAAAAGCTATTTACACAGAATTTATAGTTTTCCTTGAACTTGCCAGAACGGTGTTCAAGATGAGATACTGAAAACTGGAACTTTCGAAGTTAGCGAAAATGATCTGTTTCGAAAGCTACCCTGAGAAACTGAGGCTCCACAATCCCACTTAGAGTGTGTTGAGGTGGAGAGCAATTACACATCTACCGTTAGTCGGAGAACTTCTGATACCACCAACGACAAAAAGTGAAGCAAAAAGTAAAGTGATACAAAGAGTGTTAAGTCGAAAGAAATATCACAGAAAATGGTTCCTTTGCTTGTCGGTTATACGGACAAGCGATACTGTTCCAGACAATGTACGGTGATGTACAACAGACCGAACACTTAGAAGCTGAAGTTATCTGTCGTTTGAAGTGAGAACTGGAAGAACATAAAGAGGAAGAAACCACTGTACTTTAAAAGCGGACAACATCAGAACCAAAACTCTTCACATTACTTCTGAATTGTTGTCGAAACATGAAATCCACAATGATTAGAAAAACAAAAAGTGTGAGTGGGACGAACTGAGAAAACTCTCCAATTCAGAACTAACAGACTTGTGAGATCTCAAAGCTGATCAAGGCTATCTACTCTATCCAACCGGTTCCTCAATAAAATGACCGATTAGAGCCACATCTGGGTGTATCATCGGGTTTGATATAATGAAAAATTAGGTAAAATGGATTGCTCAGATGTGCGATCCCCCAGAATAAACAAGGGAGAGACGGAGCTAAACAGGCCGGTAAGACATCAGATTATCTGCAACCGATTGGCGTTCTTCGTTTCTACACAGCCCCTTGGCCATAAAACATTGAGTGGAAACCAAATAAAGTTGAGATTTTCCAGTGCCACCAGTGCATTTCACTTAGAAACGTTTAGTTTTCAACAAAGAGTGTTGTAGTACAAACACCGCAGTGAACCCAGCAGGTCAGGGCCTCCAAAGGCTTCTCCCATAGTGCACTTGGCATCCGATGTTTATGCCGAATTCTCGGATGCCTGGTGAACAACCAGTGCCCGCCAGTGCTTCAGCAAAAAAGATAAGCTCATTATGTCACACACTGCACGAACCAAACAAAGTCACGACAGGAATCTGAGTGGCATTAAGCAATCTCAATTTATTGGAATAGCGGCACCATTTTATAGTGGAACAACAGTATTTACGAATGCTATTAAGCGACAGGCGTCTTCGCTTGTTGACTGGCCAGTTTGTTATTGCGTTATCACCTTGCATCTAGCAACTCAACGGTTTTAAATAGATACGCATTCCAAAAGCAGCTCACCATTGTCTGTGGTTGGTTGGCGCCAGTAGCAGTTTGAGGGCGAACTCGGGTTGACCAAACCCCCTCCAGTCAATAAATCACCCCAGATCAAACTCATTATACTATGCGGTGAAGGTGACGATAAATATTTTGATTAGTATTTTTCTTATGCTGCCTAACTTCATTGTGCTCTTTAGGTGATAATCTGGAAACAACCTGATGCTTCGAGCGACTATTTTCGCAGTTTTCAGGCGATTTGCGTAGCCGGTGTCAGAGTAGACCCTTCAGCCACTTGACAGGCAAAGTCGAATCAAGTTTCCGACTAGCATCAGATTGGTGTGATACCACATTATTTCTACATTGTTTTGTATGGTCTTCGGCTGGTTCCTCAAACCGCAATAACCATCTCAATTCACCGCCGCCAAGAAGTTGACTAGAAAGCATCCAATTTACAACACATGGTTAAATCTCACGGCCTCGCACATAAGATAACATAAAGCACGTTCGCTGGCATGAAAGTGGCTAATAGAAGGTTTTGGAAGGCACGTTCGCTGTCTAAATGATTTACGGCCTGAATATTGCAATGTCCCCTTCGAAATTTAACGTTAAACTGTTCGCAAATACATACGGGGAATTTAAATTAATATAGTGTTGCTGTGTGCTTAGCATGCAACTGATCACGTTGGATGAACATGTGGATTAGGTTTAAAAGTTTGCTTACACGGAATGTATTTTGATGAATGGTTACACCGAGAAAGTGTTTCAAACTGCGAACGACTACGCCACAAAGTATGCGCGCAGTCGGATACCAAATTTTGAAGAGAAGTCCAGTTGTGTGGTAACTGATTATGTGTCCACTATTAGTTCAGACGACTTTTCATAAAGTTGAATGCTATCTCATGCAGAATAAAAGAACGTCTGTGATTGTTCGTCTATCGAATCGATGCTTAGATGTTGTCTAGTACGACGGTAGTTTTGGGGCTTACAAGAGAGAAACCATGTCAAAACCCAATTGTAGAAAGGGATACTGCTTACACATGGCATTTCAGTGGCTGCGTGCTTGCAGAACAGAGGTTCACAAAGTCTGTATTCTCGTTAAGAACAAACTCAGAGTTAGGTGTGTGTTAGGAGGCAAACTCACCAAAACAATCTAGTCAGGACATCGGTAACGGCTGACGAAATCAGTCACTATTTCAAACCATGCAGGGCCGCGGTGACGGCTGACGAAATCAGGCAGCAACAAAGCACTGGGGGGCACATCGGACTGACAAGCAGGATACGTGTAAGTGAGTGGGGGTGTCACGCCATCCCGAGAAACTAACGCCTATGGATTTGGCCTTATTTGGAAACGAAGTGGCCTAAACAAGTAGACAGTGACTCGTCACTATTTCATGATATATATTTACAGGCATTTCATTCATTTGGTCGAACTGGTCGAACTGGTTTTTGGCAACACAGCGTGTTTACCGCGATCGAGTCTTTCTTGTCTCCGCGCATGTAGACTGGGGGAAGCCGCGGAACTGTGAGATACCTGAAAAACTGCTAAACAAATGATAATCGGATAGCATCCCATTACCAATAACTCAAGCAGCATTACGGAGGTTATAAAAAGTATGCTAGAGTATGTTAAAGCTTCCGCTAGTCTTGACATCAGTTGGCCATTTATTAAAGAACTTAAAACAACATCGAAATAATGGAAATAATGAATAAATAACGATAAGATGATTAGGTAATGTAAAATAAATGGAGTGAAAGAATACAATGTTGAATAAAGAAAACAAGTAAGAGTGTGCCTTAATGCACCACCACCATCAAAATTACCTTTCAACAGAATGGGCCACATGAACTCACAATTTCTCCAGTTTGGTCACTAAATGTACATAAAACCTTCACAATGGAGTTGAGAACTGATTGATACTTCGGTGGATGGTAAACTTGGTTAATAGGAAACCCGCCATTAAATGCCTAAACAGACTCGGTTTAAAAATCGGCTCAACCTCAGGGCTAAAGTGACCATTGATCAGCATACATGCTTCTGAGTTGCTTAGTCCGTAGTGCAAGATAAGGTCTTGATAGGGCCATATGTCACTGCTATAAAACTAATCAGGTTGGCAAATCCGCACAAATAAATCAAGTTATCAACAACAGCAAGAGTTCCACGGTTTTTTAAGTCTGTGTCAGGTTGCAAGTGAACAAACAGGAACAGAATGAAAGTCTTAGTTTAACCGAAAATCCCCGTCCGTCTGAAACACTCTTAAAATGTGAGTACCCAGAGTTCTGAACTCAGCACCGGGAAATGGCATAAAAATGCAGAACTGCTATTCATAAAAAGAGATATAGAAGGAGTTACCGATACGGTTTCGATGACAGACAACAGCAACGTGTCATACTGAGCTCAACGTTAGCACTTCTATATCACCAATGGTCTTGTTGGAACTGATCCAACAAAATACAACCCTATCAGTTATCACTATCGACAATCGATCGACAATGAAAAGCCCAATTTCAGCGCGTTGACTTCGTGTATTATTACCGACCCTGGAAAATAGAGAGTACAGAGAGACACGTCAAGCTAGCGAGGCACGGAGCGAGTTGTGATTTTAGCCCCGGGACGGATGTTACAAAATGGATAGCTTGACTAAAACAAAAGTAGGTACAAAACCAAAATCATAGAAAATGTACAGATGAATGCGACTATAAAAAATATCATTCATTATAGTCGCTACAGTCTGCTTGGGGGACACACAATTGCGTGCATGAAATATAATAAATGTGTTGTTAATACGTTGCAGTAATAAGGAAGCGAACGGTTCCTAAGATTAAAAAACAGGCCGAAGATTGCGAAATCTTCTCAAGACGCTTTAATCTATCAAACGATAAGGATGAAGAGAGTGAGCACAGGGACTAGATCAAAGATAGACCAGAAAATCAACTCAGATTCGGAAAAGAGAGTTGATGGACATCTATGGGTTGCGTGGTGATGTTCACCTGGCAAGACTAGATTTCCGTGTCGGAAACTAGTTACCAAAGCTCAACACGAATTAATTTAATACTACCGGACTTTCCATCTGGACTCCGTATGCAAACACTCTTCAGACATCTGCGATAATATCGAGAGTTGAAATTCACAAACCATACGGTGGTCGGACCTCATCGCAGTTCCTAATCTGTTCTAACATTCTGATTGTGATTAGTATTACAAAAGCTATTAATCAAATCAGCCTACACCAGCATGTTTGATTAAATTTTACTTGGAAACGTTCCCAACGGTCAGTCATTTTCCCTACCACTTACAGAATCACGAACAGGTGCATTTTTAATTATCACAATGATCTGGAAGATGATTTCATCACAAAATTATCCCGAACTTTCCGTTGAATCATCAAATTTTTACATGAACATACAATACACCTGCCCTGTGCCCCTGTCTCTAACGCACCCACAAAATTACGGAGTAAATCACTAAATCCATGGACATTTCTGATTCACCCCGAGTAAGAAGGTAAAAAGGCTCAAACCTTTCTAATCGGGCATCAATCATAGTTCCTTACAGTTTTCGCACTTCCCTACGTCTCTGTTCCGATCTTCTACGGAAGGAAGCTACAGAGTTGATGAGGCAGTTTGTTAAAGCACTCAAAAGCACACTTTTTGTTCCAGTGAGGATGTAATTCGTCACTTTTTGTCTAGTGGGGTGTGCATAACCACCCGAGTTATTATCTCATCTAAACGAGTATTCTTCAAGAAAACGAGCATCAAACGGATAGACAGTGGACATTAAGCTATGTTCCACTTTTATTGCGTACCATAAAAATCTTTCTTCCGGTTTCGCATCTTTCACGCACCACGATGTTCCAATCTCAACTCGTGTCAGTTCTAACTGGAAGTGAGTGTAATAAATAATCCCCAGTATGTTTTACGAATTACATAGCAAGATTTATGAACTCGTACTCAACAGCTACATGAGTTCTGTGCCTAAACACAAACTAACGCAAACGCATATTAGATCTACCCTCTGCAATTACTGATTACAGGGTTCTAAGAAACTCCTTTCAGTTACTAGTGGCCAACGTAAGACCAGACCGCGTTTGTGAAGGCCTGTCGGGGAACCACTTTACCTACGAGATCCGAAACCACTTTTAATGTTCCATCAAAGATAGTTCACAATACGACGTTGGTGAACACAATAACTTCCTTCTCATTTTTAAAAAAATATAATTACCACATTCATGAAGACCCTACTGTAATAAGTTATCTAGTCCAAGGTACGGTTATCCCATCACTCAGTGGAAAATCTCAACATGGCCGTGCAATATGGGCAGAGCTCACAGTGGATAAATCAAGGACGATATGAGAGATCAGTCCAGTCATTATGAGTGAAGACGGCTCAGCCGGCAAGAACTAACAAAAGAAAATTCACGTCGGAAAACCGTAGCCAGAGGCGCAAAAAACAGGCAGAAATGCACAGGGTACCTGACTGAACCTCCATATTGCGTTGTGAAGTAGAATTCGGGTTCATAAG